>JADLZN010001838.1:0-15580 GCA_018155175.1 Sinocyclocheilus anophthalmus | reverse complement strand
AGAGGAAACTCAATACATAATCACCAGCTCCAACAGAAAATCACATATTACTTCCGGAGCATTAAATGACCCAGAAGACACATCCATTTACATTTCCAGTATTATTTTGTGACAACATTCTATAATACTCACAGTATAAGAGGTCATTTGTCACAATGGTAACCTGCCAGAATTCACAAATATTATTCTACTTTATTAAAGGGGATTTTGAATAAGTGTTTGAAACCAACATAGAAAACCACTGCTAGACAACACAAGCATGTAATTGAAATTGAATCATTGGACATACATAAACTCACTCCTGCCCACAAACAAACAGAGAATAATTTGTGAATCCACCCCAAATCCAAAAACGAGTGTGAGTTTCCCAGACATGGACATTAGCCCTGCTGATTCTAAAGCAGATGACCTTCTCTACGACACATGAATTTCGAATTTCTGGACGATAAATAGGCAGACAGACAGGCAGATTGAGAGACAGACTGATGAACAGATAGAAGCTGTTCTTTGTCAACAGATGGTTGACTATGACGGGCCGTCCCACCTCCAGTCAGAGGAACTATAGTGGTGAAGACAAAAGACAGGCTGCTCTGCCCCTGGGTAAAGGAACCAAGCCATGCAGGCAGAAAAACACTCACAACAGACAGCTGAGCTATGCACACTTACACATTTCATTTCCATCAGAAGACATTAAAAGGAGAAACATCATGGAAAGCAAATATTCATTGTTCAATTCACAACACAAAACTCCCTCCACAGCCTATACAAACTATTTATTTAAACAAAAATGGGTTATTCAGAAATCAAATCATCACACCCATAACTAATATTACTGCCTATTCACAGAGACTATTATAACAAAGGTCATTTATATATAGACGGTACACTACCAAAAACAGCAATTGGTCTGGAAAAAACTGTGACAAGTGGAACAGAAGTAAAATTTTTTGGGGGAAAAATGCCATTGCGAATCTTCTAATACAAGTTTAATACAAGTCTTCTCACATTACATGTTTGGGAAGATGGTTGGCGCATGTTGCATCCTAAATGCACATTACATAGAACCAAAACTCAGAGCCGATGTAGCTGAGTCGTAGGGAATAGACCTACTGGTAAACCAAGACCGCTCAAGACTGGATGATAAGCTAACAGGGCAGAGTAAATGAACCCAACAGTGCCAGCTCACTCTGGTAACACACAGTGAGAATTGCAATAAATTGATTTCGCGCACTAATGATTGATGAAATGCGCACTAAGCCATTATTGTGAGTTAAAGTTATTCGACAGTGTGCATGGGAAGAAGTTCAGAAATTAAAAATTCCTTGATGTTTGACTTGTCTTTCTCTCAAGCGTTCTTCATGCTCTTATTAGAAACTCCTAGCTTTACACAGCCGCAGATAGCATCTCTACAAGGATGAAGAGCTGCTACAGTAATTAGCACAGATGCAGAGGCTGTTGGTTTGTGCCGATCTGAATGAACAAAACATTAATGAGAGCTCAGACCCTATATGGAGAGCAGGAGCGGGTAACCATGCATGAACACAACAGAGATGAAAGAATTCAACGTCTTCATCAACAGATAACTCTGCTATTGCTCTTGCACAGCTGTCATTAGAAAACGGCTTAGTTTGCTGAAAAATATAAAAGAAATATCCAACCACATGCATGTGAGGGAATAAGGAGAGCATGCTCTTACTGGAGAAGGTTACGCAAGAGGGTCTATATAAAAGATGCAGCCCCTAAGGAACCAGCAACATTAACGGCCTGACCACAGGGCTGCACGATTGAAGCATGGCACTTTATTCTTATGAGCAGCTCATTATCCGCCACTGTTCTCAGCATTTCATAGCGACTCGGTTCTCAGTAAACGCTGCTTCCCACAAACGCCATCTGTGCATCTGCTCTGAGTTTGGGTTTGTTTTTTTGTTTTTTGGAATGCAAAATGCGCTAACATCTTCCCATACTTGTAATTTATACTATGTACTGTTTTTATTTTACAGTGAAAGGTTGTTTTATTTTGTTTTATATTTGTGAATAAGAACCTATTAATTATTATATACTCCTACATCCTAAATATAATACTAATATATACTCCTACTTATCAGGGGTGTGGACTCGAGTCACACGACTCGAGACTTGACTCGTACTCGAGTCCCAAATTTGATGACTTGAGACTCGACTCGACATAATTAAAGAAGGCTTGAGACTTGACTTAGACTTTGACAGCAAGGACTCTAGACTTGACTTGGACTTGAGCCCTGTGTCTCGGAAAGACTTTATGATCAGATCAAAGTGTTATAGACGCATCCTGCAGCATGTTGCGCTGATGGCAACAGCCGAGACGCGTTCAGGGAAGCGCGGATATATAGGCCAGGTATAAATTAGGAGTAAAGTAATAGCAAATTACGACAAAAGAAACGAGATAAGAAAAAAAAAATAAATTTGCTGGATTGTCTATTTTATCCCGATC
This sequence comes from Sinocyclocheilus anophthalmus, assembly GCA_018155175.1. NCBI lineage: Eukaryota > Metazoa > Chordata > Actinopteri > Cypriniformes > Cyprinidae > Sinocyclocheilus > Sinocyclocheilus anophthalmus. Next base: position 13,110 of record JADLZN010001838.1, on the reverse strand, counting down.
TGGGTAACGTTTCTGAAAAGCGCTGCCGCCGTTTTGATCGGAGCCAGCAAACACCAGAGCGGACAAGAGGAAAGAGAGGCGCTGCACGATCACCCACTGGTGCTCGCTCATCACATACCTGTGACCGGCTGTACATATTCCTCACTTCTTGGTTCCGACACCGGGGACTGACCATGATGGACTTGGCCTCATCCGGGACATTCCGGCCACGACCCCGCACTTTGCACCAATTATGTGCTTTATTTTTTTTATTTGTAATAAACACCTCTCTGAAACCTTTTTTTTTTGTCAGATCTCCACTGTTTTTGTCGATCAGTTACATATTTTGTTTGCATGTGCATTTTATTGTATTTAAACCTCCATTAAATTTTTAAAAGTAAAGCCATACGATATATAACCTATTATATACTGATATAACATGGCAGCATTACAGACAAAAAGGGAGGAAATCCCTAAATGACTTGAGTAGTTTTACTAAGGGCACCATCTCACATGAAATTGAACATGTCAATACATATCTATGCCTCCTGATATAAATGACTATTAATTTGATATGGTAATTAATACTGAGACACTAAAGTGGGCAAAGAGCATTAATTACTTTTTTAAGACTTGAATCTTAAAGTTGAGGACTTGCAACTCGACTTGGACTTGCTTGTCTTGAGACTCGAAACTTAACTTGGGACGTGTCTTTCTTGACTCGGGATTTGACTCGAGACTTGAATGCAAAGACTCGCGATTACTACAAAACCAAGGACTTGTCTCCCACCTCTGACAATAGTAGTATTGATATTATTATGTATTTTTATTAGTATTTAAAGCCATACAAATAGTATATCACAAAAAAATTTCACAAATTGGTAGCCTTACAATTTTTTTCTATTTTACGATTTTCTATTTAAATTGCATTTTAAAATGCAATCGCAATATTTATCAGGAAAATCTTCCACCACTATGTAAAATACAGCACAAAGATTCACTAAACCCATCAAGTAACTTTTATGTAAAGTCTGCACAACCTTGAAAAATCTCCCTGCACAGATACTTGCCATTATTAACTTCCATCTAATGACCAGTGTAATTCATCACCAGACAGCCTCTCAACCCATCAGTGGGGGAATTTACCAGTTCCACCAGACAATAACATTGACAATGAGAAACAGAGGTTGTGTGTGGATTGTGGAACAGTGCCTGAATGATTCTATGAAGATTAATATAGCATTAGGGAAGTGGCACACTTGGGAACGTGTTTATAATGCAGAATGGAAGCATATGTGTGGATATTATGAATCAAGCATGATACAGCTGGACAAAGAGACAGGGAAAGATACAAATGGCAAAAGAAAGAAGGAGAGTATTGACTGTAATGGGAAAATAAACCCACTAGCCCAGGAAAAATGCTGCATCCCATCACCCACCTCTACGGCCCTAAACATGCTGACATTTCAGTGTTCATCACTGGAGTCTCAGTTACTGCAACACGACCATTCTGAGATATTTCTGCTCCATTTCAGACACACTCAGTTATAATGCCAACACTCTGCCCATCTTTCGGCCCAGTCCTGAAAAGAATGAAAAAGCTAGTGTAATAACCACATTATATTAATTTCTAAATATCCCTAAATTACTTAAAGATAAGAGATGTTCTACCGAAACGAGATGAACTTTTACTAGGTTGATCCCTCAAAGCTGAGTTTCCCCTTTTACTTCAAATAACTTGTACAAGCACAGACAGGTAATTACAGGTCAGGACAAATGTGTGCAAATTAAAAGTGAAGACTACCAAACTATATATCAACAAATTGCAAAAAGTTTCTAACGGGTTCACTTTCTAACTTGGGTTCTTCTAATTTTTTTAATGCAGACATTTAGGAGAAATGAGAAAATTATAACTTCAAACACAGGTCAAAAATGTAAAAATAAAGGGCGGCAGGGAAAAAAAAAAGCAGTATGATATGATACCACTATCCAAATATGACAACAGTCTGCTGATCCACCAATGTTCCGTTCTGCTTTTTCTGCTGCATTACCGATAATAATTACATAGCAAAGGAAAATTAAATTAAAATTTTAAGCCTAAATAAATAAGCTATTCACCATTTATTTGACAGCTGATGCTATGAAAGGGTGATAAAGTTTGAGGGATCCCAAATTATATATTTAAAATAGCCCACACAAACGGACACACTAATTCCTTTTGCGTTTCACACAAATTTTTAATAAACCAATTGCCTCAATGAAACTGATGATAGCTATACATCGAGTATCCTCCTCTCCTCAACGATTCTCCAATACTTCTTTCTGATCCCTCCACTCTTATGTCTCTTATCTCACCTCTTGAGCCTAGGTTCATGTCTGTTACCAAACAGGGAAATGCCATTCACGCAGCTTCTGTGCAGCTATCTAGAAGATCCATGACAGCAGGAAAGAGAGGAGCGGGGGAGAGAGAATGAGATAGAGGTGGAGAGAAAGAAGATAGATGAACTGTGAGGCTCTCTTTTACCTCTCTCAGCCAAGGCTCTTCTCCCCGGAGCTCAGTTTGGCCGGACGGCCATGCTTAGGAAGGGTTTTGGCGTCCCCAGAGTCGTTCCATTGACGGATTTATTGGCGGCCAGTGCTCTGGACCTTAAGGCAGAAGACTTTTTGTAACCTTGGCAGATCTGTGCCTTGCCACAATTCTGTCGCTGAGCTCTTCAGGCAGTTCCTTTGACCATGATTCTCATTTGCTCTGACATGCACTGTGAGCTGTAAAGGTCTTATATAGACAGGTGTGTGGCTTTCCTAATTAAGTACAAATCAGTATAATCAAACACAGCTGGAATCAAATGAAGGTGTAGAACCATATCAAGGGATGGATAGAAAAGAAATGGCGCGCACCTGAGTAATATCGAGTGTCTACAGCAAAGTGTCGGAAACTTAGTCCCTGTGCTATTTCCTTTTTGCTTTTTCTAAATATGCAAAACGGTCAACATTCTGTGTTTTTTCTGTCAATATTTGGGGTGCTGGTGTGTGTTAAGAGGAAAAAAAAATTTACTTAAATGAGTTTTAGCAAATGGCGCAAAACCAAAGAGAAGTCAGGTGTGAAAACACATGTAAGAGGGGAGTAGAAATAACTTTCAGTACCCAAGGGTAATAAGTAACAGGGCAAAGTCAGACCACTCCCCACCAGACCAGCACGGTGCATGTCGAGGATCCTGGGCAGCAAAAAATTCACTGGAGGACTTACTACATTAATGGCAAAAGGAAGTTATGGAAAAAGTAAAATGTATTTCGGACGGGAACACACAAAGCAAACGATAGAATAAGTAAACCATTTTGTTGGAAGCAATACATAAATGGCGAAGAACTCTTTGCACAGACTTATAGTTTTATACTTTTTTTTTATTTTTAGTTATTTTAGTACATCAACTTAAACAAAATTAAAATGAGTAATGTTGCCTCGGCCACCAGCTTAAACAATTTTTAGATATTTTACCTCAGTTAACTTGTGCTTTATTTCAAGTATTTTTTTTGTGTTTTACTTTTAGTTTTAGTTTCAGTCTTAGTTCAATACAATTGCAGTCAAAAATACATTTTGATATGTATATATCAGCATTTGTGTTGTGGGAGATCTGCAGTGTACAAATGCAGATCAAAGACCTTGAGGCACCGAATTTTCGAATTTAATCTATGGCCGGCTATCACTTTTAGATCAAAGTATCCCAATAGTCCTGGAGATATTCAAATCAGCAGCGCTCCCGAAATAACGTGTCTGTATTTTCCCTATTAATAATATTATACATTAGTAATCTGTGCACATGCACTGCATGCAAAAGGGACACACAGCTGTTCAAAGGCCTCGGTTATGACGTTACGCTGGGATCGGAGAAGAGAAAACGGGTGTAAAATTGTGACCCAGGGATTAATACAAAGCAGTATGGGCAATGTGTGTGCATGGGTTTGGACATGTGTGTGCGTGTTTGCTCTTACCTGTGGGAAAGAACGCAGCGGTGGGCTGCTGAAGCTGTGCGCTGGCCAAAGCCTGTTGGTAGTGCAAGACACTGGGGTTGAAGAGCGTACTGGCCCCATTATTCTTTTCTAGTGCTGGTCTCTTTGGTAGGGGCTGCAGGATTCCATGGGGAAATGCCTGAGCGTGAAAAAGTACATGCACGAGTTAAATGAGGTTCTCACGCATGCACGACTTACAATATCAATGCACAGGTTGACTTGAAGCTGCATCGCTCCATTTTACACAAGGACGACGACAACCGTCACTAAATACTTAAGCAAGACACTTACGTTTACTAGGCTTCAATTAAGCTACTTTACTTTGAAAGATGACACACATTCATTCTTCAAAATTGACTGATGGTTATTTCTACATGTACTTGGTGACTTTAACTGTTTCTATCAAAACGAAGCCAAATTAAAAAATTCTGTGAGTCGCTACAGTACATTAAAAAGCTACATGCAAAGCAAAAGGTGAAAGGTCATAGTACCAGATCTACAGATGCCTCGAGGGGTCGCTTCATTGCTTTGGCAGTCGACTGAGTCTTTTAATAGCAGGCAGCGAGCACATGATGGCAGTGGGCCAATGGGATTCAAGCGTATTAACATACAGGTAACAGCAAGCAGAGGTGCATCATGGGGACAGCATTGCATTGTGGAATAGGTGAGAAGGAAAAAAAACAAAAACAAAAATAATCTGAATGCAGTATACCACATACAAAACAATAGGCATGCTCATAAACGAAAACTTGTTTCAAAGAAACATTTCGCTACGTTCTGAATTAGTACGAAAGCAAAAAGCATCTACAATACCTGTGTTAAAGCGTCAGAAATCAAGATTCTCACCATTTACCAATCAAAAGTCAATCACGCTAATGGGATTGTAGATATTAGTGTTATGAAAGCTCTCGAAAACGACTCAAACACTGCATAAAACACTGACCGGTGCCCAATATCCGATATCAAAGGGTTTCTAGTGTGAGTGGCGAACTGAATCTAATGATGGCAGAATGTCAGGTAGGCATTTCTTTGTTGTCAACCTCGCCTGGCTACTTTAACAGCTTTGTTCGGTCGATACTGACGCTACATTAAGTTTGCCTGACAGCACGACGTCTATCGAACACTAATTAACACTGGAACTGGGTACAAACTGCACGGGCCAAGTGGGCTAATTTCACCAGCCCGTGCATTGCGTTACTGTCAATCCAAATCACAATCTTTTGCGCTCATTGAGTGATTTTAACATGCAGAGTGAAACTGCTATGACATTTACCACCACTTAGCAAAAAGAAAATAAAAGGACACTGGAACGCCTTCACTGACATTCATTTCTGTCACAATATGTTGTAATTTCTTACCAACTAGCAGATTAAAATGACTCTCAACATGCAAATCGTAAAGGTCACGGAACTAAAAGAAAACAACTGATGTGAGTGATCACAGAATGTGGAGCTCTGTTTATTCTTATATTTGAGAACGTCCAATTTATGCTCTTTTCACGTTGCTGGTTTTGGACATTTTAAAAAGCATTGAGTTATTTTTACTCGTGGGCCCACTATGCCCTAACGGCTCCCTCGTCTATACCCTCTTATTCCTTCTTTTGGTCTTAAATATTAATTGCCACTAACATTGCACCTGCCACCTATTCCGCCACTTATAAATAGCCCTGCAACTTGGTAATATAAGATTGCAATGGACACGCGAAAAAGGCAGCAAATACACGCTCCGATTAGATGATCGAGGGCCATGCAGAAATGCTTTAAAACATCTCATGCAATAGCCCCAACACACGAAAAAAAAACCTTGATTGCGCATTAAGAAAAAACATTCATGTTTTTTTCTTTTCTTTTATAATAAGTCACCGGTTACAGCAAAAAGAGGTGTACCGGGAACGAATAATCATCATTTAACGAAAGCGGACACTTCATTTGAGGAACAAACATATACTTCTTCTGATCTTTGAACGGCTGTGTTCTAAAACCTAGTGAGCTGCATTGCTGTCTACATAGGCTGCTACTTTCTAAAGCATAAGTGACTGATTTGGAACACTCTACATAGGCAGCAACTTAGTGCACTTCACAAAGTGCACTGGAGTCACAACTATTAACTCCAATATAGTCTGACTTTTCATGTAACTATGTACAGCAGCACACAAATAACGGGTAAAGCTGTGAATTTTTTATGATTTTATTTTAGTGATACTTTCTGCATTAAAATTGTATTACACTTACTGTCATCTTAATTTTTTTCACTGAGTTTGTCGCATACATTCTGGGATTCAATTCTCCCTGAAGGATACTTGCTGCATGAATTTTATGCAAAACAAGGTATCTTGGAAAGCAGCATAATAATGCACAAATCGTTTGGAATAGCCTTGGCGTCATTTTTATGACAGACAGAATCTAGTGCTGTCTAAGAAGAAAGATCAGTAGGTTTAGGAACAGAGCTTGTAAGCATACTTTTAATAAACATCAGAATAAGATGCACTTCAATTCTTGTAACCAAGAGTTGAATATTTTACTCCCCTCCGCCAACATAGAGAACCATTAAAATAAATATGCCACCCACAGGGATTTATCATACAGAATTACATAACCTTCCACTGAAGGATAAAACAAAAAAAAACAAACAAAGAGAAACTAAAAGACAAGAAAATGAAGAAGCCATAACTATATCATCTGACTTTTAAACCCTTTCTCTGGGGTCGAGGGCAGGGATCGATTGCTTCAGCATCCCTATAGTAAGTGGCCCGGTTTGAACCCTAGAAAAAAAATCTGCTTTGTTATGTGCATTACATCATAATCAGGGAAAGGACTGATGGTTTATCTCAGGTCGCTGTATGCGCGGGAAACCTGGGACTTTATTTGCACTCTTGTTTTATTGTTATGGCTGGTGAGCTGATAATGTCCTCGCGTCACCCTCTGAAAAAAAAGAAAAGAAACAACAGATAAACTAACAATAAAGAAAAACACACACAAGACGCCACAGTAGAAAAAGACAAAAGGTTCAGGGCAAAAGCAAAAGCAAAAATGGAGTAAACAGCAAAACGAATGAGGCCAAGCATGTGAGTGCCATGACAGCAAACGCAGCAAACTAAAACCACACCAGCGTGAGATGTGGGAGCGGGAAAGCTTGCTGCCAAATACCGTGTCTACTGTGTCAACGCAAGCAAGTGATGCGACCAAACAATATCCGTACCATTATAATCAATGATATGAGCACCGCAGTGCAAGAAAAAGAGATTTTATGTTCCTATTTTAAACAGCAACTTCACCATGTCGCATGTGTTGTGTCGAATTGTAAGCTTGCAGGACCAAACTAGGTTCTTACCATATAAATCAATGAAACGATTTGCAAGGAAATTATATTGTTCCCATTATAAATGGCAAACACACGCATGTTGCATTTGTTGTGTCGCATTGTGAAATTGCAAAGCAGACAATTTAATTGATAATAACAGGAGCCATGAAGTTTTCCTGCATTGCACTGATTGCAATGTAAAAAGTATTATCTTTCATTATAATCAACAAAGCTGTCTACCTGCTTGGGCCACAATGGTTAGTCCTGTCATAAAAAAACAAACGCAGACTCGTAGTGGCGTTGCTTGCAGTGCCGACAAGATAAATCTAAGATGCCTCATTTCTAATCAATGCTAGACTGTGTACACCACACTCCTAGGGATCGCACTGCGTCAAGCTAGAATCACGTGCCAGAATACTTTGTCACCACTTGCGCTTATTAATTTTTCATAGACAATATAAAGTGTCTGCAAAGCCACTGCTCTGTGTGCACTGTCGAAAACACGATCTTGTTCTCATTAATACATCAAAAGCTGCACTAACAGACTCCAATCTGCAATACAGCCTGCTCTGCCACGAAATTGGTTACCTTTTTTATTTTAGGGTGCTCACGATATTTGATTTTTGCCGAATACTCCCTATTTTATTCCAACTCATTTTGGCCGATACACAACCGATATTTTCCAGTTTCCTTTTGTTTGGAAACAACACAAGTTCTCTACCTTGTGCCGAAATTATGAGCAATTTTAAATTTTTCATATTTTTATTTGGGTTGTTTTTTTTCCACACTTATTTGTTAGAACTTAATACAGTTGAAGGCTCTACGTTGAACCGTACCATTGGCTTTGAAAACTACTAAAAGCCACTATACATTAAATCCGCTGCCAATTTATACACCACCCGCCCGAAAGATGTAGTACCCTAACATTGTTTTATTTAAGATTTACATTTCCTAGCTCGAATCTAAGCAACAAGAGTGTGAACAAATGCTGAACTCTTTTGAGCTTATGATTTGCTTTCAAAAATAAACCTTATCCTTCTTGATCCTCAATCAGTATCTATAAATTATATATTAATTTACACACGGCAAGTCAAAGTCACCTGCTATTCTCTATAGCGATTTTTTTATACATACAGATTTGTCACGCGAACTGAACAGCATTAATTTGGAAAACTTGTGTGTCCATAATGCAAAGTGACATAGTAACAACTCATTTTTTCTGTTCTCAGTTAACGACCGTCATCCTTGATCTCTCAGTGATAGTCCACATCCAGCTCGTTTAAATATATCTTTGCATCAGTTCAATCGATATTCTCCGCTGGAATGAAGTGTCCCCCCCACTACCAAGCCACAGCTTCGACAGCGGCAAGTAACCTAAACTCCATTCGGTGACAGAATTGAGAAAACTTCTTCGTGTAAACCGGCTTCAGTCGCGGGGCGGGCCAGTTCCTCCTCTGACTCCTTCTACCATACGAACCAGCATACCGAAAAATCAATTTAGACGTAATCGTGTCCGTCAAGTGTCGTAACGTGGAACGTGTCATGTTTGTGATTTTTTTCATATAAGAACTAAGCTTCTGACCTCTTAAATCAACATAATCCTTTGTATGACATCCATTTTACGGCTTATTTAATCAGACACTAAGGGCTGGACGATATGGCCAAAATGAATATCACAATATATTTCTTAATTTCGTTCGCTCGAGAATGTATGATATTGTTGCTAAATATAGATTGACCCTAGTTATATCAGATAGAACTTTCTTTTGTAAACATTATACAATTCCTTTTGCGTCTCCTTTTTGATCCATTTTACGCATCCTTGCTAATACCCGTAATTCTCATTCTTTAATTGCCGTTTCCTCAAAAATTTACTGAATGGCACTAGTGTATAAGTTAACAAAAGCTTTTTATTTTTCATCTCCAGGGCTGATCTTTTTGGTCTTTCTAGTCAATCAAAGGATGCGGACAAAAATTACTCCAAGTTTTAAATCTGATAATCAGCAATCTCAGTATTAAGATATAAATTTTATTAACCTGATATAAATATCATATTAGAATAGATTTCCTGGAAGGCCTCTTTTCACTCGTACACTGAAAAGACTGGATTAGTGCTGAAAAATTTAGCTATGTATGTCCAGGAATAAATTAACATTTTAAATACTCTATTCATAAGAAGCTCTTAAATAGTAACAATATTGCAACATTTTACTGGACTGTTTTTGCTGTCACCTTTTGGATAACATCATGCATCCTGGAATGAGCACCGGATCACGCATCGAAATCTCAAGCGAACCAAGGAATGCTTAAAAAAAAAAAAAACTTTAAAAAGTCTTAAAGACTGATACCCAAACTTTTGAATTGCAGTGTTATACATTTACTACACATACTACCCGTCATGAAACAGTATAAACTATTTCTCACTTGTGCAATACAAAATATGTCTACTAACCTTATCTTATTTATCACCCCCCCTACACTCCGAGACATCCCTACACTTTTTGTTTAATTCATATTCATATTCTACCGTCCCTCCCCCCTCTGATCTTGTAATCTATAGCACACCTTTACTTATGTATCCTTTGTTGCTGTGTGCGTTCATTTTTTTATACATCTTTATTTATCTGGGTGTGTTCTGTCTGAAACTTGGACCCCATACAAATTCTTAGTATGTGCAAATACTCGGTGTAAACCTTTCTGACCTTTCTGATATGCCGTGTTGTGTATGCTATACAGTCCTTTATATATGAATGTCTATAATCATTTTTCAAGTTTACAGACTTATCAATTAATATGGTCTGCCTCTGGGGCTTGAACACTTCTTGGATCATTTTGGTTTTAAGACTGATATTCAATGTTAGAAATACTCTGTTTTACAATCATTAATTTATTTAAATATACTTGTTTTATCTAGTTTCACAAACTTACCTACATGGTAGAAAGATACGTTTCCTTAATTGACTCCCGTCTTCCCCTCAGGTAAAAAATGCCGTTTTCTTGCGTGCCTCTGGAATATGATCAACGTTGTTTGCATTTTGGCCCCAAACTGATATTGCTGAAGTCTAAACGCCTTACTAAACCAAACCGCCAACTCTGCCTTAGCGCGCAGTCCTCGATCACCTGTGAAGCGGGAGCGACCGTCCACAACCGTCATAGGATCTGCTTGGTCTTGAAAGCTCCCTCTAACGTCTACGGTATCACAATCAACACTTTCAAAAAAGAATGAGTCCTGCTCCAGTTTCATAGTTTGATTATTAGATGGTTCTAAGCGTTGTCATAGCGCATTGCTTTTAATACGGTACAACCAAACTGTGTTCCGTATCGCTTTCATACGGAACCGCTGCATTTCTTTGATGCCTTATATTCGGGACAATTCTGTATTATACGGAACGGTTGGCAACCCTACTTCAGAGATACATTCATATAAAACACTTGCGCCGTGTTATGATTTTGAAACGTGCAGTGCTCATGAATATTCAACGAAGTCAAACGGCACAAATAAATCAATGTATAGGAAACCTGTTAATGTAATATCGAATATCGGAAATGTTGTTTTTAAAAATCACCGCGTATTAAAAAAATTATAATCGCGATACATCTTGATATGACTTATTGTCCAGACCCCCAAAAGACACCGGTCTAAATGTTCTTTTTTTACCTTATTTACTTTATTTTAGTTAAAAGAAGGCACCGTGCCACTACAGATTACAAACTCCTTACTGACGGCATTTCGGACCTCGGGGGAATGCTGGCGCCGCTGCAACGTGCTGTTTTACTTGTTTTACTCCATCATCCAGAACGCTCTCATTCTGTACGTGCTTTCGCAGTTTCATGCAGCGATCATAAAACAGTGAAATCTGATCATCATTTAGAAACTTGCTTCAAGAAGGAACACACTGCTGACTTATTAATCACTAGCCCCCCTCAGCACATCGGCAGATATTGCATCATTTTTCGTATCTGGCCGATGCCGATATTTACATTTAAATCCATTCTCGGTTGATATGCCCACAATTGCAGCAAGATTGCCATGGCACACTACTAACTAGTACCTGTTATTTTAAGCATCGAACGCCAATAAATTTTTGGCAAGCTGCAACAACTTGCACGTTCCCTTGCTTATGCATAGACCAACTCAGTCTTTGTTGTTCTGTTGCATTTGCAATCGTTTGCTTTGCATGTATACACTTAGAACTAGGGTCACCTGATTGACCCCCGTGTTACCGCCAATAAATCAACCGGAACGGTTTTGCGTATAATGCGCAATCGTCAACCGGCCCTTTTGTTTTTACAAAAGTTTGAGTGTGCCCGAGGCGCCAGCAGAAAAAATACCAACGCAGACCAGCTCACTGATTTGGGCGGGCACGCTGCGATATGGCAGAAAATCTGAAGTGCTTAGGATACGGCCGCGTACAGCACTGGGGATGCCGAGCTACCTTCGAAAGCCCTGCCGTATTAACCTTATTGACTATTTGTATTTATAGAGCCTACTTGTTTTTATTTTTAGTGTTTGCACTGGTAAGATCGTTTTTTCTTTCACCAAATTTTAAAACGAAAACAAATGCTGATGCTGATTAGTAACGCGTTTGTTATGGAGTGTTTTGAATATGTTTTTGATTGTGGCTGTTTGGAGTGGATGGAAACTATGCACGGACTTGTTGCGCTTTAAAATGCCCATGTGCTTCACGTTATGGTTCATTTACGGCCAGTTTATCTTTCAAACCCAATGTACCAAAAAAAAACAAAGCTAAATGCTTTTTGTCGTAGGCCTAACCTATGTTTTGTATTGGAATGTGCCTCTTCCTGCCAGTTACTGCTGTTAATTTCGAGATGGTACAGTTGTTGTGGTTTTCAATAGCCAACCCATTTAGTCCTTTAAATACCAACTAACTCCCTTGTTTAGTGGACTTGGCATTCCTTTCTGTTTGTTGGCTGATAAAAACAATACAAAAAATCGGAAATAGGTATCGGGAAACCACCCACGGCCCAGTTTCCCTTTAAAAAATCGGTATCGGAATTGGCCATGAAAAATCATGATCGTGCATCACTAGTTAGATCTGACAAACAGGAGCCTGGCATGCAGCCCAATATACAGTTTCGCTTAGATAATAGATGAACCTGTGCATTCATGTCAGTTTGGGATGAAGATGTCGTCCATCTCCTTAATTTTATCTTGACTGATCTGAGGAGAGTAGGCCTCCCATTGGGCAGAGAAATGGGGAAAAAAGCCGCCCGTGAACTTGTACAGTCGAGGGTGTGTGCAAAAAAGCTTTTAAGCCATCGTGCTTATTATATTAATATCCAATTCCTAATAATGATCGCATAAGTACAAAACTAGATGGATAAGAGGGGGGAGTGATTTTTATCACACGGCTGTATTGTCAAGCAGCTCGTCTCTTTGTCTCTATCTCTTTCCTCACCCTGTTTAATAGGACTAAAATCCCCCGGGGACGAGATAAGGGAGTCGAAACAGATTTGGCACACAACCCCGCCCAGATTCTAGAGATGGGTCATGGCTATATAATAATAAAGCAGTGCTCCACATTTAATGTGCTTAACATCATCAGATATCTCAATTGCAACCTCCGCGGGCGCGTCTCAACATGTGTTGTCAATTGATTTTATCTTGCACATAACTGAAAACGATTTCACAATTCTAAGCACTGCCTTAGTTACGATTCAATGTGTCGTGACAATGTGGTAAATTAAATTCTGCTGTAAATTAAATGCAACTGATGAGGCACGGTGGTATAATTTAAGAACTTTAACACTCTTTAATGTTTTGCACAACATGACTCTTTAAACGTAGAATTGTATGCATGT
>JADLZN010001837.1:25000-46964 GCA_018155175.1 Sinocyclocheilus anophthalmus | reverse complement strand
CAACACGCCATAGAAATGTGGGGAGAGTGTGCTAGAAGAGCTTTCAGATATTAAGAAGTGAAAGATAAATTGCTCTTCCTGTGTGATCTGAAATGGGCAGTGCTAGATACAGATATAAATGAGGTCCAGTCTCTCATTAGTCTTATTTTCCAGTAAAATTTAAAACAAGATACATACACAAGTAAAACTGCATAACTGCAAACTTCTTTCCAAATTTTTTTTTTATTATGCTGCTGGCTTATTGTTTTGTTCTAACATAAGAGAGTTTAGCAGTTTATAAGAAATATAAACTAAGAGGTCACACTTTATTTTATTTACTTTATAAGCACTAATAAACAGCCAATATGTTACTAATATGCATGCTAATAAGCAACTAGAGAGAATTGGTCCAAAGTGTTACCGATCAAAATCTGAAAACAAGTCTTTATGTCTTCTGCAAATTTGCCCTCAAGTAAATTTATCTTGTTTTATAGATGTTTAGATTAATTTTTAAACAAACTTTGACTTTGAATATCGTCATATGAATATTTGTTTCATTTACTCATGTTTTATACCTGGGGTCTCTGATCCCAAAATACATGCGACTTTTTCATAGAAAACATCTGAAGCATGTCTGAAGACATATCAGCCTTATGCTTTAATATTAAGAATGTTTTGTTGAGACATTGAAAATCCTTTGGGTCTCTTAGACCCCCATCCGAACACGAGGGTTAAGAAAATAGCACTAAATTTCATTGCAATAGAATTACTGAGTCACTAGGTAATGTCTCTCTCTCTCGCTCTCTCTCTCTCTATCTCTCTCTCTCTCTCTCTCTGGTTCTATTTCTACATCAGTAATGCCTTGATCTCTCCCTCCAGCAACATGAGGCTGGATGCAGGAGAGAAGAATGGAGAGAAGGATTGTGCTGAGGGCACATTAGGAACACATCTGGGGGGAGGAAGCTTAATAAAAAGACATTCTCTCTGCCTTGTCTTCATCCGAGCCTCCATTTATTTCCACTCGTTCTTTCCTCGACTCCCTCGCTCCCCTCCCCGTCTCATTCCGTCTACCTGCCTTCATCCATCCTCCCCATAGGTGGGTAATTACAGAGAGGAGAAAGGGAGGATTTTAATTTTCAACTGGTTCATTGCAGGGCTGAGAGTAAGTATGGCTCTGCTTCTCCCTGTAGAAGTGCTGCTGTTCTGACACCATATCATTTCCTGTCATTACTGTCCATGGGTCGGGAGGGGAAGCAATGCTTCTTGAGGCTTGGGTTTGTGGAAGTTACATTAATACACCTTTGAGACTCGTGAGTTGTGGTGTTGAGCAGAAGTTAGCCTGTCTCTGGCACAATGTCAAATGTTTTATATCCGCTCCTACCTGTGTAGCATTTACCTGTCTAACCCCTCACAGATTTCCTGTCACCTCATTCCCATTAGGGTCCCAAAACTCTTACCTTTTTATTTTCAAAAATAGTAGCAGGAGCCTTTTCTACCAATGTTTGTAACTTTTTTTTGCCCGATCATCATTTTTCCATTCCTTTTCTTCAACTACACCATGGGACGCCCATCCTGAGGTTTACAAGCTACAGTATATTCATGCCCACATCCACCCCTGGCCCACCATCAACCCCACACCTGTGTCCCATCTGCCATATCAGCTTCTCATCCATTCCCTGCCACTGCCTCTGTGTGTAATACGGTGGCCGTGATTTCACCAAGTACAACATGTTCCTGGATCAACATACTTGTTGATCCTGGAACAACATTCCAATTAACCAATCAGAATTGAGGGATAACTTTTCGGGAAATATCTGTTTCAGGCTTGCTATCAGGGTTAGGTGCTTCTACACCCTTGATAATCAGCTATCATTTCACACTAATTTTAGAAATAAATTATGGGTAAGGCTAGGTTTAGGGGTAGGGATTGGGTTAAATCTATATTTTTGGACAATAATGTTGATCAAGGATCAACAAAAGATGTTGATCCAGGAACATGTCTTACTTGGCAAAATCACGGCGACCGTGTAGTACCACCTGCATCTATCAAACTTCCATGTTTTTTAGACATCATTACAGTCATTATATTGAATTAGGCAAGAGATTAATCCAAATTTTGTGATTGGTACTATGTGTGTGGATCTGTTCAAGTGGACACTGGTGAATGTTTGCTGATTAGCATTTAGGTTAGCATTAACATTCAGGGCCCTTATTCACAAAACATCTTAAGGCTAAAAGTAGCACATAACTCGAACGTCCCCCATTTCCCCAGATTTAGGAGAAAATCTGAAAAATAATGGGCATGTCAGTCCTAAATTCAGGACTGCGAAATTTTTGCTCTAAGAGTATTTCACAAAGCGTTTTAGCACTAAAACTAGCTCCTAAATCTGTGAAACGTTAGGAGTAGTGAAGAGGACTCCTAAGTCACTAAGACCAAGCCACAAACTATCCTAAAATGGCTGTTGTCGGCAATCTGCCTCTGAATGTAAACATTTTAGAAACATTTGACAATAATATGTTTTAAAAAAGGTATCGCCTTTGGTTTTGGAGGTTATCCCAAATTTTCATTTGATTATATCCTTGTTTACATTAACCAGTTGGGCAAGAAGTAACAACTGTTCTTGAGTCCAGTTTGGTTTTCTTTTATGTTTGCATTACCATCAGCCATGATTATACTACGCGTTAATTAAAGATGCATTATGAGAAGCATACATGTAAGAGGCTGACAATTAGCTGAACATATACTTGTTTAATTAGTGACACTTAGCCTGCATTTTAGAATCTCTATTTGAATGTGGCAATTAACATTTTTATTTTTAAAACTTTATTTGAATATGGCAACATAATATCGAGCTCTACAATATTTCTATGAAAAAATCTCTAACAGAGACCCCTCCCCTGTCAGCCAATCACTGTGGGCATAGTTAGTAAGCATGCTGACCATCATCCATACCAACGAGGTCAACCCCGCCCTTACTCAGCTTAAGACTTCTCTCTATTCCTTAGTAAAAGTTTGTCTCAGCAGCTTTGTGAATAGGTTTTAAGAGAAAACTCTTAGCTAAAAACTTTTATTGCTATTTAGGAGAACTCTTAGTGGTAAGATAAAATGTTTTGTGAATATGGGCCCAGGTTTGGTTTGCCCCTGCTGGTCCGTAACTGCACCATCTAGCATTTCTCCATTGACTACCAAAAAAGTATGCTGTTTTAAGCAATATTATATATTTTTATGCGTTTTTTTTAGAAGAGGATTTTAATACTTTTTATTCAGCAAGGGCAAATTAACTTGAGCAAGAGCAACAGCAAGGATATTTTAATGCTACAAAAAGATTTATGTTTCAAATAAATGCTATTCTTTTTAACATAGTCTTTAAAGAATCCTGAAAATGTATCAGTTTCCAGATTCCACAAAAAATATGAAGCAGCACATCATTGTCTTCAACATTGATAATAATCAGAAATACTGTATTACTTGAGCACCACATCAGCATATTAGAATGATTTCTGAAGTATCATGTAGCACTGAAGATGAGTAATGGCTGCTGAAAATCAGAGTTGTCATCTCAGGAATAAATTTGCCATTTAAATATATTGAAGTAAAATGTTAATTCTAACTGATAAAATAATATTTCACAATATTTACTGTTTTTACTGTATTTTTTTTTTAATAAATGCAGCCTTGGTGAGCATTATAAACTTCTATCACAAACATAAAAAGATGTGAGTTTTTCCAGTTCAGCACATAGTCAGTAGTAAGCAGTTTGGGGTTGTGCGCTTTCTTGTGGTGCCATTAGTAATCTTTTCATTTTCAGAGTAAATGGTCATGTAGCATTATGGCTCAGGTGATTGTCTAAAAAAGACAAAAGAAAACAATGCTGTAGCTATTGAACGCCCGAGAGCAAAACTGTCAGACTTCAAACCGCATACCACCAGGGTATTCTTCACCAGTCAAGCAACTGCTATTGAGATGAATGATAATGCTAACGGCTACAGTCGCTTTCTCCAGGTATTATAAAGCTCCTTGGTAAGCAGCATCTAGAAAGTTTTGAAAACCATTTGAGATTTGATGTTGCCATCAAAAGGAAGTGACACAAAACATTGGTCCCAACTTAACACAGTAGGGAAGAGAATGTTTTATGGCGATGGTCTTTTCCTGAGCTCTGATAATGAGAAGCTACAGCCTCATAAACCACTACCTGCAGGGCCGCAGGGAGCTGTCAGATCTGCGTGAGCCGTGCATGTATACGCAGGGGTGTGTGTGTGTGCACTCCCATTGGCTCTAGATGCCTTCATCATGCATATATTCCATCTGCCTTCTTCGTTTAAGTGTGTTGAAACTGAAGAAGGGGAATAGTTTGTTTACAATACAGAAATTTTCTTCAAATTTCTTGTGTAATCCAGAGACATGTAAAACTGCCTTTTTCATCCTAACCTTGCACAAATATGGACAAGGCAGACCAAGGAGGATCACTGTTATTTTCACTCTCTGTATGTGAGACAGTGAGCAACCTGAAGGTAGAGTAAAAAAGGGGAAAAGGTTTTAAGACTGGTCAAAAAAGACTGTTAATTGCCTGACAGTTACCGCCTCAGGGAAGCTTAACAATATATCCAGAATGAGTGCAGAATTATACAAGGGCAAATATACCTATAATACCACTAAATAGAGTTTTACTTGATAATCCAGTTGTCTCTATAAGAGCTGAAAGATATTTACTTGACTTACAGATGCCCGATGTGAAACCCATAACATGAGGACATGGCTGTCACCTCAAGCACTCTCTCTCTCGGTTTCCTTTTACATGCACACACTTAGATATGCAATAGAGACACAACAGAGTCTGACTGCAACAGAATAGATTGTCAAAAAACTGCTGCACATCAAGAAAAGTGTCTAAATGTGTTATCTACTATCATATACAACCAGATGTAGTTGCCCCTTGTAGAATAATGCACAATGTTGTTGTTGTTTTTGTGTCATAATAAGTGCATGAAAGAAAAGCAGTTTTCTAGATTATCTCTCTCTCTCTCTGTGCGTGTGTGAGTGTGTATAGTACGGGGTTAGATTACTTGCAAATTGTAGTCCATTACTGATTACAAATTAATTACATAATGACAATTGTAGTTAGTAATGTAATCTGTTAGATTACTTTTTGGGTAACGTTTAAGATTATTTTTGACCCAATCGTAATTGTCCATCGTAAATAGAGAGAGCGTAAGAGAGGAATTTTTTCTATGTTACACAACAATTTCAGCTTTTATAATATATAATAAAATAAAAAAATCTAAAAACACATTTATGTTCGTCCACAGAGAGAAATTTTATACTAAGTTAAAAAAATATATACATATTTTACATAAAAGTACATATTCATCATAGTGCTGAATAATTTAAAGTGAAAACATGTTTTCTGCACAGATTCATTCACACTGTTAGTAAATGAGCCCCACTGTGGGCAGGGTAGTCTGTTTGTTGTACATGTTAGGTTTTGAAAATAGCTTTATCCTTTTGTCATAGATGGATTTGGCTTTTACCCCAGTTTCTCCCACAGGCTCCAAATCGCTCGCAATTCCCTCTGCAGCATATCCAGACATGCCATGGCCCTGAAATGGGCCAATCCAAGCAAAGGAAACATTAAAGAAGAGAAGAGGAGACACCAGTGGGCAAAAGAGATGCAGAGGATCAGGGAGGAAGCTGTACACCTCGTTCATCTCTGTTTACTCCAGCTGTCTCCCATGCCGCAGACAGAAAGAACAAGAATATAGGGTGGAAGCTGGAGAGTTCCACACCAAGCAAAGAAGGCTAAAAGAGAGAGAATGATGAAGACATGCCAGTGGACACTGCGGTTTCGCAAGGGCAGGCGATGGGGAAAGGTTAGTGAAAACAAAGGAAGTGAATGAACACACACACACACAGGAAAGTGCTGATCCATGGTCCCTGTCTAGGAAGGAGGAGAAGGTGCATTGATTGTGCACAAGCCACAAATGAGAAATCCATTGGGGTTAGTTGCTCCTGGCTTGACTGAGAGAAGGGGGCAGAAGAGGTCAGCTGGGTGTCCATGACTTTGCCAGGGCATGGCAGAGCTGGCAGCAGATACACAGAATCCATTAAGCAGAACATGGCCAGGAGGGTCAACAGTTTGTAATAAGTCACGAGGTCACTCCAAAGCTAGGCATTTAGCCAGCTGGACAACATGTTTAGTGTCAGGCCATGGGAAATGTTTCATTCATCAGCCTGAGACACGCACATTCACATCCATTCACATGTGTCTCACATACAGTCAAGTGCATATATTTAATTTCACAATACACAAGGGACCCAGTGTAAAAATTGTATTTGTAGAGGAAGATACCAGTTTTGATGATGATGATGATTATTTTTATTATTATTATTAATAGTATTACTCTCAATTTCAAATGGTAGTTGTTACAGTGAAATCTGCCCAACCTGTAACGGTTATTATTTAGATAGGACTGTTAGTATTAAGCATCAACCTTTAAAAAAAACTGTTCAGTGTAGTGTTTTTACATTCATTTAGGTGGTTTAAATGGTTGAATATTGCATTTCGTGTCTCATTTCTATGTGAAATATAAAGTCTTAAAGGGACAACAGCCCTAATTTCAAACCTGTGTGATTTTCTTTCGTCATTGGAACACAAAACAGATTTTTGAAAAATGTCTTACTGCACATTTTGGGCATACCATGAAAGTCAATGGGGTCCAGTGTTGTTAGGACTCAAAATAGTTTATTTTGTATTCCAGAGAAAAAATAATGTTATTTGAGACAACATGAGCGCAGGTAAATGATGATATTTTTGGGTGAAAAAGTCTAGTATACTGAAAACATAACGTAAATTCCCAAATTCTCCACATAATCAGCTTTGAGGAAAGAAGAAGATGATAAAATAGCACATGTAGAACAAACTGTTCATAAAATAGTAGAGGAACAAAGTTACAGAACAAAACTAAACTCAACAAATATGTAAATAAAACAAGGAATAGGCCTAATGGGGCTGCACATTCCTTGAGTACACAACAAGATGTAGTATGTGAAGAACCTTCAAAGGGTGCCTAGAGGTTCTTCAGAGGTTTCGTATAGCAGTTTTGGGAACCTCAAATAGTACATCAAGTATCTCTGTTTTTACAGTGTAATTGAACTTAAAATGCATGAATCCAACTTACCTGCTTTATTTTGTTGGTTCAGTGCAAGCTCTTTTTTTTCTGACTGAATCATTTTTTACACTGCAGTCATATTCATTTCACTGCTGTACAATGTTGCTTCTGGGCGACAAACACTCCTGCTAAATTCCTCATAATGCATTCATATGAAATAAAAAATGTTTTAAATAAAGTATATGCTCTAGCAAATGTGAATCCTGTTTTCGTGGGTGAAAATTAAGGTAAACATTTTTAAAAAGACTAAAAAAAAAACAACTTTTTATTGGTTTATTAAAAGTCACTCCTTCGTTATAAAGTATTGTATTGTTATTTTACATCATGCATCTCATGTTTATAAAGTACATTGCCTGTTTTTCCATTCATGTTTCAATCTGGTCAGTCCTTTCAAAACTAAGCATATACACAGTATACCCAAGGTATCTGTTTAGTTGCGTGAAGTGTGTCCCAGTTAATCTTTACGCTATGGGTCTCTCCTTCATGAGACTGTAAATCTCTGAACTCATACTTCATCCACCCACAAAAAGTAATTTAGAATCCATTCATGCCCCTCTGCCACCACTCAGACCTAAAATAAAGAGCAGCCGTGGATGCCTGCTTGCTTTTCATCAAATCATTTACCGTTCCCCTGATGCTAGTGAATGGAGAGGGTCTTTTTTTCTCATTACCTCCCACCTCTGTTCAACTCTATTCAAACACGGCACCAGAGTCAAACATAATCTCAGCTCAGATAGATAAGCCCCCCGACCGAGACTGAGCTTAGACAATCCACCTAATAGTGAGTTGACAAACAATTCAGAACATTTAAGAAATTACGGTTTATCTGATTAACAGTGAAAGATGTTTTAACTTCATCTCACAGTGAGCAGAGAAACACCACTGAGGATGCTGGTCTTTGGCGACTCAAGTCAGGATCAGATCTCACTGACACGGTCTGTGCTGGGGCAAAGATGTCTTTACCAGAGATGAAGTCAATATTTCAGCTACCAAGAAAAATTCAGGGGTTGTTCAGGAGAGAAACATAACCCTAGTCAATGCACCAAATCTTCAGGATAATGACTTGCCGGACAGCATACTTCATAAGGAGCTCAGGAAGGCAGTTTGTTTCTCATGTCCAGGTCCTCATGCTGTGGTGTTCGTTGTAGACCCATTTCACTTGACCTCTAACACTATGGACATACTGAAGCCTATGGTACACTACTTTGGGGAATGTGTCTTGAAGCACACATTGATTGTTTTATACCATGAGCGAGGTATGAGAACTCAGTCCATAGAAGACGAGGTAAAAAAGAATAAGAGCTTTAGAGCGCTTGCTGAGAAATGTAGCCAGAACTACCTCTTCTTCAATGGAGAAGTAAACTGGACTGAGGGTAACCAGACACAAGCATTGCTCACCAAGGTGGAAAAGATGGTCCGGGAGCAGGGAATGTTTTCAAACATGGAATTTAAGGATGCCGAAAAAAGAATTCAGATAGAGGAGCGTTTCATCAAAAAATCAAAGGAGAAAGAGATCAGGGAGACATTGAAGGCGCTGGAGAACCAACATTCAGGAGAAGCGCTTGCCAGTGAGATCCTGAGGTATGAAGAAAAGATACAGTTGGAGTGCCGAGAGAAAGCAGAGCTGGTTGTTGCGGACAAGCTTGGCTTTACGCTTAGATTGGTTGATTATGCTGTTGCAGTGGGGAAAGGTGCATTTGTTGGTGCACTTCTGGGATTTGCAGTAGGATATGAAGGTATGGCAGTGGGAGCTGCTGTTGGTGCTGGTCTTGGTGCTGCGCTTGGAGGTGCAGCTAATGCAGTATGGAGCTACATTTACAAATCCTTTACAGATGCCCACTAAGGGGTAGCTGCGATTTTCTGAATGCATCGCGATTCTCTCTTGAATCGATTCTAAGCTTAGTTTTTAACAGCAGATGGCACTACGTGCTTTAGAAACAGCCGTACTCTGCTCGCTTCAGTTCCTTACACACACACACCACTTGAACCTAAAATAATTATTCATAAAGTTTGAAAAGGTTGAAGCGAATTACAAAGGTTTTCACAGTGGGCTGTGTTTACATTAACCTTGCATAATAAAAGCATAAAAGCCGATGTGCAATTACATTTAACCACTTACATTACTCAGTCGAACGCACAAGCACTCTTCTTCGTGAGCATTTAAGTGTGCGATTAAAAACTAGCCTAGAGCGCCATCTGCTGTTGAAAACTACACTCAGGATTGTTCCTGAGAATTGCGATGCATTCGGAAAATCGCAGAATTGATCCATGTATCGATTTATCGTCGCACTCCTACTAAGGGGCTACTTAGTGCATAGTGTCGGCTTCTGACAACTCTGGATCTCCCATAGAGGTGTGCATTTCACTATTGACAAGAAATTATATCTTAATATTTTTTTGTGATTTTTTTGTCGATAACTATAATTAAGCAATATTTTGATTAGTGTGTTTTTGTGCTGGTACCTTGGCTGATTTAGGCATGTCATGGATAAATAAACATGACACTAAAACCGCCAGTAGGTGGTGGTAAATCCCTTAATGAGTGATTCATTGAATCATTCATTCAAACAATTTGTTCCAAAATGGCTTGTTTATTAGAAATGAGCCGCTTTGGCATGCTGTCTTCACTGATTTGTTCAAAACGGATTTAATTACAGACACTTCAATACAATGAAGGGTGTTGCTCTGAGAGACAAAACCTGTCTGGCTCCAGCTTTGTTTGAAAATAGTGGTGTTGGTGAAAACATGAGGATACAGAATACAATATTGTGTCTAAAATTTCACTCAATATTAACTTCTTGGTTTTGTGAACTGTTGTATAAAGTTAATAGGAACTTTTGCGATCACACTTGAGCACTAATATTCATGAAAATGACACTCTTGCTTACGTGATTTGACATCATATCGTATAAATAAAAATAACATAATATTAAATATAAATAACAACCCAAACAGGGATATTTTTGCCCTCATAACTTGTAGCATTTTTTAAAACTTTGTAATAGACTGCATCATGCAGTGACGCTTTGGACTGTCAAGAGTGTGTTTTTGTTTTTGTTTTTGTTTTTGCAGAGTTACTACTTGTAAATGCTGAGCTCACATATCATTTAAAACAACAATGATGATATTATGTTAGACAATACATTTTGCCACACCTCTCCTCCCACAAATAATCAAATGAATATGCAATAGAAGCTCTATTTGGGTTTGGTGGGTTTTTAAACCATTGTTGGAACGTAAGAAAGTCATTATTTTGTAATATCTAATTTTTTTTATCCACAATGATACAATGCGGGTTTCGGGGTGAAGTAGGATATGTCAGTACATTTGCCAATGTTTGTCATAGCTTTGTGGGCAGCAACTGAGTTCCAGTCCTAACTTAAGGTCCTTTCTTTGTCCTTTACCCATATTAAAAAAAAATCCCTTTTTTGCCACTCATTAGCAAAGCACAAACTATAAAAACATGTTTTAACTTAATTTGAATTCAATACTTATAAAGATAGTAAAGCTATTTTTAAATCATGATGTGTAATCGCCAATCAATCTGTAATGCTATAAAAGTGTTCTGACTCAATAATCTTTACAGCTGCCACATCTGACTGTGACGTCTATATATATAGTCATTATTTTGTAATCAAAATGGAAATCATTACTGCTGGTCTTCGACAATAATTGCAAGTCATTTTAATGCATTTATATCAAAAAATGTTAAGGATTTATGCTGATATTGCACTTTAGGGCATATCTAAACTTTTGGAGGGCACTGTGTGAATGTATTTTTAATACATTTTAAACTGTAAATATTTTTGTACAAGAGATTTTATACGAGATGTTGTTTATTTGTAAAAAAAAAAAAAATTGTATAAAATGTGTTGTATAATGCTGTACATTTTATATTTTGTCTAAATTAGTAATAAAATCTACTTCAACACTTTAAAGCTATTTGAGTCTATTTATGATCTGGTAAGGTGTGTGACTCAGTGTAAAGTACAAGGCAGGCATTGTCTGGCTCCTCCCCTTGCTGAAAACACACCTATGTACTTGATGGTCTAGTTCACGTTATGAAACTCACCGTCGGAGACGTGAACTACTCTCTTCATCTGCTGAAGTACAGGTAAGATCCAATGAGATTTCCATTAACTATTGTCCTGTAACTTTAAATGTTAGCTCACAATGTAAAGGGTAACCGCCACAATACAGATTTTTTAGAAAGATGAAACAAATAAGTGGTCAATTTGAATGATGTAATTGTATAATACAATTACATTTAGAATTACACAGTTCATGTTTAAGGTAGACCTATTACTAAATGTTTATAGCTGTCATTTCAAAAACATGTCTGAAAATCAGTCCCGAAACCTGCTAGATAAATATTTAGATTTGTCCTGAGGACGACATGGGGTTTCTGGTTGAACCCGTTCTTCTCCATACCAAACGCTCAGCAGAGGCCTCTGAAGGAAGATCCCATACACTCACGGGGGAAGGCGACACAAACTATATTATAAAGCGTGTGTACATACTTTACATAGAAACAAGGCGCAAGCTTTCCTCTATAAATGCAGTTGTTGCAGAAAGGCAACTTAGCTACAAAGAGTACAGCCTAATGTGTTTTTTTTTTATTACCGGTATGTGGGTTAAATAAGTATGACACGAATTTTCCAGTCTCTATCTTAGTTAATGTGTTCCATCCAGCACCAGGACCATCACTAGTCACTTATTCAGATTCTGGGACAAAACGGCTTACAAATAGCCATCGTGCAGAAGACATTATTTAATTACATGAACTTATTGTGAACTTATACAGGGTTTATAGGGGTTTTTAAAAATTTCGAATTTGCAGATTAAGGCCTTAAAAAGTGCTAAACAGAGCCGAGACGAAAGTTTGGAAATTCTAAAAGTCATGCTGAAAATGAAGATCTTCCTCGGTATTTTGTGTTTGTTTCCCGTACAAACTATCTAAACATCCTTAAATTTAAGCTGGTTATTTAAAATGCGGAAATATATATGAATTGGTTTTATCAGAAATGATCACAATTAAGTGAGTTTATGATTAAAACAAGAACAAACATCTGTCAGTCGAGTATGAAAACGTCTTTTCCTCTGAATTATGTTGATCTTTCTCAGCCCATTGGAAGATATATCTTCTTGTTTTAATCATAACTCACTTCATTTTGCTTCTTAAGTAAATTAATCTTGATTTAACAATCTTTAGAAATGACTGTTGAAGAAATCACTTTTTTTACAGTGTGATCAAAAGGTACAGTATAGTTATTTCCATTAGTCTTTCGATAGCAGTAGTATCAAGCTTAAGTTTTATTGTATGTATGTATTTTGAAAATAAGTTAAAATGAAGTCTTCTTGTCAGTACATAACATTTAATTTGCTAAATTTTTTTTGATACATTCATTTGATAGATGGTTCATTTATGTGGAAATTTTGTGACGTTGCGCTCTCTCAGGAATGGAATCTACCATCAGTCTCCTGTCCGAGAAGCACTTCCTGTGCTCTCTGTGTGAGGAGATCTTCAGCAACCCAGTGACAACGCCCTGCGGACACAGCTTTTGTAAAGCATGTCTCCGTGTTTACTGGAGCCGCAGCGGGTCAGACGAGTGTCCGCTCTGTAGGAGGGCCTTTGGCTCCAGACCCCATATCAGTGTGAACCGCATACTAGCGGACGTCACTGAAAACTACAGGAAGACACGTTTGGCTGCTAAATCCAAGTTCTTCAGTATGGATGAACTTCAGGATGAACCTGTGAGTACTTTCATTAAAAAACTAAACTAAATGTATACTCCCATTTATTATACTACATATTTTTTATGTTTTTGAAGGGGAAATTTTGCTCACCAAGGCTATATTTATTCAATCAAATATACAGTCAAATAATACAATTTAAAATAACATTTTTCTATTGTAAAATTTTACATTTTTTTCAGCCTGTGATGCAAAGCTGAATTTTCAGCATCGGTACTCCAGTCTTCAGTGTCACATGCATGCTTCAGAAATCAACGCTATATACTGATTGCTGCTCAATAAAACATTTCTTGTTATTATCATGTTGAAAATCAGTGTGCTGAGGTAACCAAAAAATAGCCAAAACACAAAAATAATAACACAAATTTTTCATGCACAAGTTTCGACATTCTGTCACAATACCGCTATCACAAAATATGGGAACCTTGCGGACCAGATAAAGAGGCGAAAGGAAAGATTAGAAAAGTTTCGTTATAAAAAACATTGCAGTATTTTGTAATATGACACTTGACACCACCCACTAGGGAGAGGAGCCCACTAAACGGTTTTAAAGTACCATTTCCATGGTAATGCAATGTCCGATTTCGAAAGTTTTCACCAGATGAATTTCGAGTGTTTAAACTTTTGAATTTAGGATGATTAATAAAATATGTGAAAGGCAATAATAAAAGAGCGCCACAGGTTAGAGATGAACTTTTAATGTTTTTTTAATGACGAATAAATGTCAAAATATTGAAATATCCAATATTGTCTGATATTGAACAATTAAAAATATAACTGATATGGTACCATGAGGTGCATCCCTTGTTTAGACTATTTAGAGTAGAGTAGGTAATGAAGACCTCAGTATAGATATAGTCCATGATGATTTCTAATTTTCACAACGGAACATTTGCATTTTTTTCAGCACCTGTTAATGGTCCAGCCAATGCGAATGTTTCTGATGTCACACATGAATCAGCTGTGGTAAGCTGGCTTTCTATTCCTGTGGCGGAGCAGCAAGGATTTCTACAGCATTATGTCATTTGGATATCTGGACAGGGAAACACAAGTAAGCTGAAAGTTTATAGTATTACTAATCATTTATTTGCTATGTGGAAGTCACAGCCGTAGATAGTTTTTTACATGACAAACAGTCTAACCCATTACAAACATATCAATGTTTTGCTTTCTGTTCCTCTTGCTTCAGAGTTCCATAAAGTCCCAGCAAATAAAACCAGCTTCCTGTTCAAGGACCTCCACCCAGGGGCCTCTTACACTGTATCTATATCCGGAAGGACAGAAGCTGGTAATGGGCCGAACTCAACGGTGAATTTTGAAACACACTCCAAAGAAATGGGTACTGAAACACAGTCACTGCCAAATGAGAAATGATTATGCAGAACTGAAAGGTTTATTTGAACTGTCTGCTTTTTGTCAAAGAAACACAATGAGGTGTGAGAATGTACCTGCCAACAGCAAATGTGTTCTGCTATTTCATTCAGGTTTATCGTGGCAGGACCAAACCATCCTGATCGTCTGCGTGGTTGCCCTCTTGTGTACTATAATCTGCTCCGTAGCTGCCAGGAGGTGAGATTGCCATAACCCAGAACAGCTGATTGAAGGCCAAGATGTGTGATATTGTACATAACCTGCAGCTTGACTGGCAGAGCATAGAGCTAGCACCACCAAGGCCATGGGATCGACTGCCAGGGATGCCAGAACACATGCGCTGTAAAAAACAATATGACTATATTATTGTATTGCTGCGACTTTCATTCTAATCATTTTGACTTTATTCTCAAAATATTACTATAAATATACCGTTTAATAAATATAACTTTGTTGTAATTTTGACTTTCTTAAAACGTTACAACTTTAATCTCGCATTGGTGGTAATGCGTTGAATTTAATCTCAAAATAATACTTTATTCTAGTAAATTTGAATTCATTCCTAAAATATTACAACTTTAATCTTGTATTGCTTTGAATTTCTGATCATTTTGACTCAATTCTAAAATTATTACAACTTTGATCCCATAATTACGGAAGTTCTAAGCGGCCATGCATTATTATTTTTTTTCCTTCTTGTTTTCTCGTTATAACGACTTATTTTCTCGTTATATCGACATAACGAGAGTTGTTTTCTCGTTATAACGACTTAATTTCTCGTTATAACGACATAACGAGAGTTGTTTTCTCGTTATAACGACTTAATTTTGTCGTTATATCGACATAATTTGAGATGTGTTTCTTCGTTCTGAACGACTTAAATGTTCTCGTTATTCGCACATTAACGCGAGTTGTTTTCTCGTATAAAGATCGTAATTTTTAGGTATAGCGACCATAACGAGATGTGTTTTTCGTTATAAGAATTATTTCTCTTATACGACATAACGAGAGGTGTTTTCTAGGTATAAAGACTTATTTCTCGTTTATATCGACACATAAACAGATTTGCTTTCTGTGTAAACGACTTATTTTCTAGTTATATCGTCATAACGGAGAGTGTTTTCTCGTTATTATAAAAACAACGACTTCTTTTCTGTTATAGCGACATAACGAGAGTGTTTCTTCGTTATACTTAATTGTCCGGGTGTAATCGATCATAAACGAGCGTGTTTTCTCTAGACGACTCTCATTTCGCGTTATATCGACATAACTAGAGTTTTTTTCTCGTTATAACGACTTAATTTTATCGTTATATAGACATAACGAGAGTTGTTTTCTCGTTATATTACTTATTTTCTCGTTATATCGACATATCGAGAGTTGTTTTCTCGTTATAACGATTAAATTTTCTCGTTATATCGACATAACAAGAGTTGTTTTCTCGTTATAACGACTTAATTTCTCGTGATCTCGACATAAAAAAGTTGTTCTCTAAGTTACAAAACTGCACCAACAGGTGGCACTATTGACCTGAATATAACTGATGGGGTGTTGTAGGCTATGCTGTATGTCCACTTTACTGTACGCGTTTGGGATAGAATATGAACGACCTCGTGATCGCTATAATTTGTACAGTATTGTTCATTAGGCTACTGACATTTAATTCATTCATAAATGTTAAATGCTTGAATCAATATGACTATTTTGTGTATTAAGTTCTTGCTAGATGCATGAGTTTCACCAACGCGTTCTGTGTCATAAAATAATAACTGCTTATTAAAACCAAGGTTGACGTCACTGTATTCTGTTTGCACCTATATCTTTATTTGTGCTTCTTTGAGGTACATTATTGTTAGTTAATAAGCGGGGGTGTTCTGTTTATCTACAGTAGGACAGGCTTCAACGACGTAGGCTATTTGTAATGTGCCTCTTTTCCTTATTATTAATCTTTATTGTTAATCATTAAATGTATATTGATAAGAAATGTGATTTATATGTAAAGTGTATAGGCTAATTTAATTCAGTGATGTTCTACAGTGTTGTAATCTTTTGTGTTTTATACATTCTTTGTGGGAAACAGACACACACACACACCACACACACACACACACAACAAGCACACACACACACACACACACCACACACACATACACACATGATATGCTCTTTTAAAACAGAAGCTTGTAACGCACATGATATCAGTCACAGCATATAATGACTACTAAAAATTACAAATTATATATAATTTTCTCTCAAATAAAAGGAAAATTGAAAGTGAGTTGAATCCAAGCAGCTCTAAAAGATTTCAGAATAGTTCTGCATCCTGAAGGCGCTCCGCCTGTGTTTGCGGTGTTGCTTTGACCATTTAAACATGCTAATTACACAAACACAATGTTTAGCGTACTGTCTCTGGAAATATCAACCGTGATTGATCAGCCTTTATTTTTGTATTGTAAGCGTTATTACTAGGCGAAGCGAAATTTGCTGAAATATCCACGACATAGCTACAGTAAGAGCACATGTTTATCTGTCCATCAGATGATTCGACTATAACAACAGTAGATCAAAAAAAATCATTGTCACAAATAAAAAAACGTTGTCGAGATCACGATAAAATTAAGTTGTTATAACGAGAAAACAACTTTCGTTACGTCAAGATCAAAAGAAAATTAAGTCGTGATCACAAGAAAACAACTCTTGTTATGTCGATATAACGAGAAAATTAAGTCGTTATAACGAGAAAACAACTCTCGTTATGTCGATATAATGAGAAAATAAGTCGTTATAACGAGAAAACAACTCTCGTTATGTCGATATAACGAGAAAATTAAGTCGTTATAACGAGAAAACAACTCTCCTTATGTCGATATAACGAGAAAATAAGTCGTTATTAACGAGAAAAACAACTCTCGTTATGTCGAGATAACAAAAAAATTAAGTCGTTATAACGAGAAAAAAACTCTAGTTATGTCGATATAACAAGAAAATAAAGTCGTTATAACAAGAAAACAACTCCCATTATGTCGAGATAACGATTAAATTAAGTCGTTATAACGAGAAAACAACTCACGTTATGTCGATATAACGAGAAAATAAGTCGTTATAACGAGAAAACAACTCTCGTTATGTCGATATAACGAGAAAATTAAGTCGTTATAACGAGAAAACAACTCTCGTTATGTCGATATAACGAGAAAACAACTCTCGTTATAACGAGAAAACAACTCTCGATATGTCGATATAACGAGAAAATTAAGTCGTTATAACGAGGAAAAAAACTCTCGTTATGTCGATATAAAGAGAAAAATAAGTCGTTATAACGAGAAAAAAACTCTAGTTATGTCGATATAACAAGAAAATAAGTCGTAATAACGAGAAAACAACTCTCGTTATGTCGATATAACGAGAAAATTAAGTAGTTATAATGAGAAAACAACTCTCGTTATGTCAATTTAACGAGAAAATTAAGTCGTTATAACGGGAAAACAACTCTCGTTATGTCGATAAAACGAGAAAATAAGTCGTTATAACGAGGAAACAACTCTCGTTATGTCGATATAAAGAGAAAAATAAGTCGTTATAACGAGAAAAAAACTCTCGTTATGTCGATATAACGAGAAAAATAAGTCGTTATAACAAGAAAACAAGAAGGAAAAAAATAATAATGCATGGCCGCTTAGAACTCCCGTACATAATACCACTTTTTGTTCAAAATAACTTTCTTATCATAATTTGGACTTATCATAAGTATTGCAACTTGGAATATGTATGTGCTGTAATTTAAACGATTTCTAAATATTACAACTTTACCTAATATTGGTCGACATTGGACTTTATTCTTTAAAAATAAAGCTTTATCTTTATTTTGATGCATTCTAAAACATTAAAACTATTTATTCGTATTATTTTGAGTTTTTTTGTTTGTTTATTAGACTCTTAATTATTTACAGTGACTTAATCTCATCAGTTTGACTTTATTATCAAAAATATTACACGTTTGATCCAAATACCACTTTTTTGTTCAAATAACTTCGATCTACATAATTTTGATTTATTATTAAAATACAGTTTAGTCTTGTTACTTTTATGTCTTAAACATTTATTTTAAAACTAGTTATATTATATTTGATATATTTTTAAAAATTATTGACTTTAATATAAATACAGGTGTTCATCTCTCATTTGACTTATATTCTCAAAATATTAAAACTCTTTAATCTTGTATTGGTAAGATTTGACTTTTCAAAATATACAACTTTATTCTTGTAATACGAGACTTTATTCTCATAATTTTGACTTTATTCTTGTACTGATCATAATCTAGTCTATTCTTAAAATCTTGCAAATTTATTACCACTTTGTTTTTCTCATTTTGACTTTATTGCAAATTATTACAATTTAATTTCATATCGGTCATAATTTTGACTTAATTTTCAAAATATTACAACTTTATTCTTGTAATACTATAACTTTATTCTAATACTACTACTTTATTCGAGTAATTTTGACTTTTTGATATTTTTTTTTAATATTACAACTTTGTTCTTATAATATTACAATTTAGTTTTTGTAATTTTGAATTTATTTTCAAAATATGCTTTACAGATTGAAGCTGTTACCTGAGGTACCCAGTCCTGTGATTGATGCAGCAGAATTCAGATGTCCGGAAGAGCAGGTTAGCAACACTGAAGAATCGAAGCATTTCCAACAAAACAGCCTCAATATTTTAAAAAGGCACGGCAGGATATGCTACACATTATAATGACCCAAATTCTGAAATCTCCCTTCACTGTTAGCAGAAAAAAAATCTGTGGTGCGTTCAAAATACCAACCACAACACGTAACATCAGCGCATTTGCATTGATGTACCTTACAAGCAGCTATCAGCCAAAGAAAAAGAGTAAAGGAAAGCTGGGCTGCACACCCTATTTACATAAATTATAGACTTGACCTACTAATAAATTTGATGCAAAATAAATGTAGAGTATATTTTGTAATTAAATCAATTGTGCATGAGTCATTAGTGCAAGTTATTCCAAATGAGAACATGTTTTTGTCGCAGGACCAGAGGCCGATGATAGAGGAGGTGCACGAATTCGTTCTCTTGCTGCGCCAAGATCTCGGCAAACGCAGGGAGAACGTGACTCCTGAGCAGAGCACTTTACTGCAAGACTTTGGGCTTGTCGTCTTTGAAGAGGAAGAGGAGGAAGACGGAGAGGGTGGAGTTACTGACTTGAGCTCTATGAAATCCTGTTGCTATCCGAATCCTAGCTACAGAGGACAGATGCTACAGCTGCCAGAGCCTTTCCACATGACAGACAGCACTTCAAGGGACAATGACACAGAGTCCACGTACAGAGATGGCCTGTTCTTTGAAACACGAGTCCTGGAGTGTGACAAAACATCACTATAATAGAAGCTGAGTGTAGGGACAAATAAACAACCCTCCTAAACAAAGCTCCTCTATCTGCTGCATGCATCTTCTGTACAAGCAGGTGCAGTCAGTTATGGCATCTTTAGCTTGTCTTTAAAGTGCACCTGAGAAATAATACTGGAAATAACCCAGTTCTGAGAACAGAGTGCGATTCTCAGCAGTTACTGAGGTTGTGAACGCATCCTCACTCTTAAGCTTTGTTGTGGTCACTGACGTCACATTCTGGATTCTCATTATGTCTATGTATGAAGCATACTGCTTATTGGTGTTTTTAGTAATAAAGTTACCGTTATTGTGCTCTTCACATACACACATTCACGTCACAGTTCAATGTTAATTTCTTCAAAGAAAATGAATACTTTTATTCAAAAGGATGGCATTAAATTGATCCAAAAAGTGACAGTATAAGACCTTCTATATTATTACAAAGATGGACCAGTTCAAATTAAAAAGCCGTTTTTTTTTGTTTTTTTGACTCTTCTTTTCATGAAAAAAAACTCAGGAGAAAAGTACCCTCAGAAACAATACGTTTCCACAAAAAATCTAAGCAGAACAACTTTGTTGTTAAACATCATAACAAGAGAAATTATTTTTATCTATGGTATTGTATGATATTATCATATCAAGGTAATAATAATTACTCATTTGTAGGATAACATTACTACGCACCCAGCTGAGTATATACGGTATTTTAAATGTACAGGTTTGTCCACTAGGGAGAGCCATACTCAATGCTACGAAGCAAAAAGACACTGGGTTGTTTACATCATTTAAAGCTGAAGTCCGTAACCTTTTTGTGTTTCAAAATGTGCAAATGTATTATAATAGCGAGTACACCATGAAATCCATTTCCAAACCGTGCATTTTGGCGGTCCTGAATCACTACGGCATACAACTATAATAAGTGTTATATCGGACTATTTAAGAATGGTCGGTAGAGGTAAAGCTGCAGGAGGAAGTAGCCCCTAGTAACGGCTGATTCGCCACAGACACAGAGAAGTATGTCCGGCTACAATGGTTCTTCCGCAAGACGAACGCGTTCTGTTTATTAACCGCTAGAGCGCCAGACAGTTACGGACTGCAGCTTTAAAGAAACACACATCACAAACCAAGAGTCGTGGGTTTAGCTCGTAACCATAGTTAATACAGT
The DNA here is from genome assembly GCA_018155175.1 of Sinocyclocheilus anophthalmus. Taxonomy (NCBI): domain Eukaryota; kingdom Metazoa; phylum Chordata; class Actinopteri; order Cypriniformes; family Cyprinidae; genus Sinocyclocheilus; species Sinocyclocheilus anophthalmus. The sequence goes on along the minus strand of JADLZN010001837.1, from coordinate 26,109 downwards.
TTATGTTGCTACTGTAATGTAATACCATTATAAATCTTGTATGGATGCACATCCGAGGTGAAGAAAGTTGAATATACGAATAAATTGTATTTTCCCTCTTTTAAAAAAATAAATAAATAAAAAAACAATTTTTAAGTACTGACCCACACCATTTAGGGACCATTATTTAATTTAAAGATATAAATTTTTTTTTTTTTAAGATACTGGCATTTTTAGTCTTTTCAGATTTTTTATCACACTCTTCAAACTGACTTTCACTCCAAAAAACAAAACACAAAAAAAGTCGCCTACTAACATGCATCTTTTAGGGGTAAATAAGGTACAAAGATGTACCTTTTGAAAGAATGTTCTTCTGTACCTATTTTTTCTGAGAGGGTTCATAAACAGGGTAACAAAAAAGTGAAAATTGCATTAAAAAAGTTTTTGTATGATCTGTATTAATTATTTGAGAGAGACATTGCTTTAGGTGTGCTTTTTCGTGACAGAATATGGGACGGTTTACCGAAAAAAAAAATATTCATTGAATTTACAAAAAATGTTAAGGTAAGTGGTTGCAATCAATTTATTTTTGCTACATTTAAATAAACAAATTTAGTTGACTAACTTTCAACAAAATTAGTTTATTTAAATGTAGCTAAATTAAATCGCTTGCAACAACTTACCTTACAAAAAATGAAGTAAATTCAATTCATAATTGTTTCAGAGTTTAGTTAGAACAGCATCTTGCTGTAGCTGCACATTCGCTGTCTCAAAGCGAAGCGCTGCTGCCCCATCTTCACAAAAGTACCTTTGTTTGTGATTCTGTGCAATGTTCAGATTAATGTTCAGGATATGGGAATTAATCACAGATGAAGAACTCCACCTCCTCAGAACCTAGAAGGATTAAAAAAGAAAAAGCAAGAGTGTGGGATAAAACAGAAAAAAAACAGAAATAAATTATTTAACTTAAAATAGTGCACAACAAATGGATCAATATAGCGTAAGATGAATCTTTTACATTAATAATAATAATAATTTATTACATTTTATATAGTGCTTTTCTAGGCACTAAAAGCGCTTCACATTGTCAGGGGGCATCTCCTCATCTCCTCGTCCCACCAATCAGTAGA
>JADLZN010001837.1:0-20000 GCA_018155175.1 Sinocyclocheilus anophthalmus | reverse complement strand
CAGAAAGATAGATAGAAGACAGACTATAGTAGATATATGAACCAGACAGACAGACAGACAGACAGACACAGACAGAGGGACAGACAGAGGGACAGACAGACAGACAAACAGACAGACACACAGATAGATAGATAGATAGATAGAGAGATAGATAGACAGATAGATAGATGATAGACACACAGACAGACAGACAGACAGATAGACAGATAGACAGAGACAGACAGACAGATACAGAGACAGAGACAGACACAGACAGAGACACAGACAGATAGATAGCCACAGACAGACAGGACAGACAGACAGACATAAGAGAGGATATATGAAGACAGACACCGCAAGAGACACAGACAGGATAGATAGACACAGACGACAGACAGGACAGACCGACAGACAGGACAGACAGGATAGACAGATAGAACTAGAGAGATAGATAGATAGTAATAGATAGATAGATAGATAGTGGTTTTTAATCATTGCTTCATAAAAACACCCATTTTGTTTCTCTCATGGAAGATGGAGGTCCTTGATAAAGATGGTTCTGTGGACATAAGAGCGACCAGCTTCAGTTTAAGGGTCTCCTGCGTCCCGCGGCCAGCAGGGGGCAACAGCTCACATTAGCATGCAGGAGTAGAGTAGGTCAATATGAGTGAACGCTGTAGATTTCAGTGGGTGCAGATTACTTGAGAAATGTGACTATGAGGACTCAGCGAAACATAAGAGCAGAACTGCACGCTTATTTCGTGCTTTTCAGAAGCGTGGAAATAGCGAGGCCGTCGGAGAGAAACTAAAGGACTATGAGGACGAGAAACCGAGAACCAACAGAGACACTAGACAAAGGAGAGTGTTGGATATTTCCATAAAAACACTCCATAACGGAGCAAACAAAGCACAACAACTGTTTTGACACTTACATTGCTGTATGGTTATCGCCATATAAACAGTAGAGACTGGACCGAAACCGACCCTGCGTGGATCAGGTGTGGACAAAAGCCGGAGTGGTTGAATTTCACTGTTAAGTTACTTGTGTGAAAATGGGGTGAGTTCACTCTTTACTACAAATGTCAGGAAAGTGACGACGATTGGTTTTGAACAGCGCTGATAACCTCTTGTTGAAGCTGTAGAGCTAACACGTACCAGTGTGTGCCAGCTGTAGATTCAGTGTAACTTTAGTTTGGATCAGTATTTCTGAACGGCGTAAGTTTGGAAAAGGCGGACGCGAGCTCACATTCCTGCTGTGTTGCAATATCTACTGCCCTGTCTAACTCGACAGCATAATTAGTCATCATTGTCCGTTCCGAGTCAGCTGAAAATGACCAAAGTCATGCCCAAAAATGCTGCACGTGCCTGCAAAATGCTGTCTACTAGTTAGGCGGCTCACTGGAGTTTTAAGTCACTCTGTCTCTCAGCTCTGAGAATGGGAAGAATTTTTCAATATTCCCATCAAAATGATTGTAAAATATTTTGTTTTGTGTAGTCTTTGGTGGTTGTTTTTGTAAAATAATGGATTATTAATGCTTTCTATGATTTAAATAGATGCATGTCTCATTGTAAATGTTACCATCTCCAGATTTTACAGTTTGCTTCTAAACTGTGCATTTGTTCAAATTCAACTGTGGAACGCCACAATCACCTCTGTGCAACATTCATGATGTTACTGAGAAGAATAACCTGAAAGATTGACGGACAGATAAATGCTAGACAGATAGACAGACAGACAGATAGGCAGACAGAAAGACAGACAGAAAGACAGAAAGATAGACAGACAGATAGATAGACCAAAACAGATAGATAGACTGACTGACATATAGATGATAGACAGACAGATGATAGACAGACATACAGATAGATAGATATAGAGCGGGGAATATTAGACCAAACAGACAGATAAAGATAGACAGAAAGATAACGATAGCGACAGGGACCAGATAGATAGATAGATAGATAGAGACAGATGATAGACAAACAGACAGACAGATAGAAAGATAGACATAGACAGACAGATAAGAAGATAGTAGAGATAGATGATAGACAGACAGACAGATGGACAGACAGTTAGATAGATAGATAGACAGACAGAGACATATATAGATAGTTAGACAGACAGACAGACATATAGATAAATGATAGACAGACAGATAAATGATAGACAGGACAGATAGTCGATAGATAGATAGATAGAGGACAGATGATAGAAAAACAGACAGAGATAAATGATAGACGGGAAGACAGATAGATAGATAGATAGAGACAGATGATAGACAAACAGACAGATAAATGACAGATAGAGAGAGATAGATAGATAGATAGATAGAGACAAAAAGACAGACAGACAGACAAATTGATGATAGATAGATAGATAGATAGACAGACAGATAGATAGATAGAGACAGATGATAGACAAACAGACAGACAGACAGAAAGACAGATAGATAGGGGGTGAAAAAACAGAGATTAGATAGACAGACAGATAGATAGATAGGTAGAGACAGATGATAGACAAACAGACAGATAAGTGACAGATAGACAGATATAATTGATAGACAGACAGATAGATAGATAGAGATAGATGATAGATAGATAGATATATGATAGATAGATAGATAGATAAATGATAGACAGACAGATAGATAGATAGATAGAGACAGATGATAGACAAACAGACAGATAAATGACAGATAGATAGACAGACAGTAGATAGATAGGTAAAGACAGAGATAGACAAACAGCAGAGAAGTGGACAGATAGATAGACAGATGATAGACAGACAGACATATAGACAGACAGACAGATGATAGATAGATAGATCGATAGATAGATAGATAGAACGATAGAAGATAGATAGATAGATAGATAGAGGACAGATGATAGAACAAACAGACAGATAAGTGACCAGATGAAATGATAGACAGACAGATAGCTAGACTAGAGACAGATGATTAGGACAACACAGACAATAAAATGACAGATATATCAGGAAAGAAGGACAACAGATAGACAGATAGAGAGGGACCGTATGATAGACAAACAGAAGAAAGGAAGATAGACAGCCATAAATGATAGACAGAAAGATAGATAGAATGAGTACCGATGATAGACAAAACAGAAGATAACTGACAGATAGAATAGACAGACAGACAGACAGATAAAGGATAGACAGACAGAAAGACAGATAGACAGATAGATAGTAGATAGATAGATGAGAGACAGATAGATAGATAGATAGATGATATATAGACAGACAGACAGACTGATTGATAGATGATATATAGATAGATAGATGACAGATGATAGACAAACAGGAAGATCAAGGACAGGATAGATAGATAGACAGACAGGATAGATTGATAGACAGACAGACAGAAAGATAGATAGATAGACAGACAGACAAAAAAATTTATCATAGATAGATAGATAGATAGACAGACAGATAGATAGAGATAGATAGATAGATAAATAGATAGAAACAGTCAGATGATAGATAGATAGATAGACAGACTGATAGACAGACAGACAGATAGATAGATAGATATGTAAGTGTTACATCTCCAAATTTTACACGTTTGCTTCTAAACTGGCATTGTTTTAATCAACTGGAAACGCCACAATCACCTCAATGTTTCAAACAGTCAGGATTGTTCTGAGAAGAATAACCTTGAAAGACTGAAACCGCTTATGTTTTACTTTCCATAAAAAAAAAAAATTTAATTTATTGATGGTCAACCAATCACAAAAGTTTTATATAAACTGCTGTAAGTGAACATGAAATTAAATTTTACCCTATCTTTTTAAATGCATTTTGATGATTGTGAATAATTTGTATATGTTTCAATTTTCTACTTTTTTTTTTTTTGCCAGACTTCTCCAGTTATGGAGTGCTAGAGCCGTGACATCAATTTGCCGCTGGTTCCTTTAAGTTTTTGTTGTATTGGTTTTTATAATGGGTTTTTTCAACATGTACGTCACGATACAGAAGAAATTATATTTCACTGCTTTAATTTTCTCTTCATTTTCTGCGCGCTTTGAAATTTTTGCAATCCTGTTACCAAAATGTGGAAAACTGTTGTAATAAACACTCAGCAGTAGGGGCTACTTTAATTGAGACAAAATATGGATTTTTGATTGATTGAAATATATATCTCCTATATGAATTTTTTTTTCTCATATAGAAAACATAATTTAGGTGAAGATTTCAATTTAAATTGTTTACTTGTCTTTCCAAATATCTTGTAGTAAAAGTCTTGTTTGAGCTCATATTGCATTCAGATAAAGATGCTATGATATATAAAGAGCTCATAGGTCTGCTAGTCGTGATATTATGTATTTGTTTCAGGGAAGTAAACTGTTTAAACATGCATGTTTGATGGTGCATGATAGGCTGGCTTTGTTGACAAGGATTCAAATTCTCTTCTGTGCAGGCGAGAAAAATGAACTGAGATTGGCCGTTCTCAGATGTGCTCGAATGGCACTCTGTAAATGCATTTGGCGCTATTGGAGATTTCTTTGTAATTGGGTCAGAGATCACATAAATCAGATGTGAAATTTTAGAACAGCATGCTATTACCCAACAGGTGACTTCTCCTTGACAGAAACACTTGTCTCTTTTCCATTTTGTTTTTATTATATGGTCTGCTGTTCCTACTTTCAGTATTTGCAGGATTTGATCGGGTCTTTCAACTAAGAGGCATAAAAAAACATGCAATTGGGTCTTGGGAACTATCCAGGAAGCTCGGTCTCTGAACGAAGACATTGGTTGCAGTGTGAAATTACTGTAGAAGTTGGAGTGGAGCTCTTTTTATATACCATACTGTGCAACAGACGTGCTTGCATGGAGCACCTGCACAGCCTTTTCCGGAAGTGTTCTGTCCTAGATAACCTTCCCAGAATGCCAGAGTGATTAAGCATTACCAAAATGTCAATTTGGCCACTGGAGGTTTAATTCAGGAAAGATTGATGGATCCAGAGTTTGCTATGGTGCCACAACTCTGATGACACAGGTGTGACCTTCAGCGTTGTGTGGACAGGGCTGATATGAATCTGGACTGATGGGAAGAATTCAATGAGAGATTACTCGCTGACTTTCCATTAGCATCAGACCATTACTTTCTGGCTGGCAGCGAGCTGATCAAGAGGGCACCGAAGTACCTAGAGATTATGTACATTTGAGCGCACTTGAATCTAGTGCTTTTTAAAGGGAGTAGTTGACTTCTTTTTTCAGCAAAAAACACAAAAAAAGAGGATATTTGAGAAATGTTCAGGGGTATTGGTATCCATACAATGAAAATCAGTGGGTACAACATTGACCCCATTGGCTTTTACTGTACGGACAAAAATAATATCTTCTTTTTATCCCATGAGAGAAAGCCATATAGGTTTGGAATGCCAAGGATAAGTAAATAATACAATTTTTATTTTCGATTGAACTTTCTCTTTATACATTTTTTACACTGATTATGGTGGCCATTTTTTGCAACGGTAAGAACGCAACAAAATTGTATGATCAATAAAGGCTGGAATACTTTGTCTGTTCACATACTTGTGTAGAGTATGTTTCACATTTCTGAAATCAAGGCAAGCCCCCCTAAGTTTTGAACGGTAGTGTATCTCTTCATTGTAAATTGCAACACGCAACAGGAGAGAGAGATATATATATATATATATATATATATATACTTTTTTTTTTTTTTTTTTTTTTAGTGATAAATTTGTTAAATTATGTAGTTTAATGTACTGTATCACGTTGGAGAAAAACATGTGAAAAATGCATGCATGTACACTATTGTTCAAAAAGTTTTTTTTTTTTTTTTTTTTTGGGTCAGTAAGGTTTTTTATTTTTGAAAAAATGGATATTATAATCATCATAAATGCATTTCATATCACAATGGACATAAAAGACATTTATAATGCCACAAATAATTATTGTTTTTTCAAAGAAATGCTGCTTTTGCACTTTCTATGTCATTAAAAAAACGAATCACGGTTTCTACAAAAATATGAAGCAGAACAACGGTTTAAACATTCTATAATTTAAGAAATATTCTTGGCAGCCATCAGCATATTATAATGATTTCTGAGACTGGAGTGATGAGGCTAAAAATTCAGTTTTGCCTCACAGGAATAAATTACATTTAAAAGATATTAAAATAGTTATCGGTTATTTTAAATTGTAATGATATTTCACAATATTACTGATTTCACAGTATCAAATAAATGCAGCTTGAGGGGGGTTTGGGGGGGAAGGGTTATAAGAGACTTCCTTTTAAGCATTTAAAAATCAAAGTATTAACCAAAACCAAACTTTGTAATAAAAGTGTACATTTTTATTGCATGTATCATATTGTGTTTGATTAGGACATGGTGTAACATAAAAATTGCTGCAGATGCATCTATTCATGTACCTCGCTCTTCGTGTTTGTTTGCTAGCAGCGTTGAACAGTCTGAACATTCTCACAGGTCAGAAATATAGCTGTGATTAATCCGTCCATAATGTTCATGTGATTTGGGATAAGAGGGATGAGGTGATGTGTCAAAAGTCCAGGCTGGGCCTTTCTAGCCGGTTAGCACGGGGTGCCCCTCAATCATCAGCTCTGGCGATGATGTCCAACACTGACCTTGAATTAGGTGCTTCTCATCCGTCCCAAGAGCTGCATGTTTCGTGATCAACCTCTGATATTATATCGACCTAAATCAGCCCAGAAAGAATGGTTGTTGGCATCCTAATGGGGAATATTAAATAATGCAGAGCATTTATAATATACAATATATATATATATATATATATATATATATATTTAATATATTTAGGGCGGGGTTTTGACACACATTTCATGATTCGATTCTCATTCACAAGCTTGCGATTTGATTCGATTCAATATCGATTATTTTTGATATATATCAGGTACAGTACATGCCAAATTTTCTCAAGGAAAAAAAAGACAGTTGGTACTACATTACTTTAATATTGAAGGTTAAAATTGACTGATTTGTTTAAATCACACGTAATGAAGTTTTTAAAATAATTAAGTTACAATTACATAATAATATTTCTACTTCAGTTTGTTTTTTTGAAATATAAACATAATTGTGGCTGTCATAAAAACTTGATGGATTTAAATCATAAATTAAACATTGAAGAACAGTACAAATTATAATGAATATGTTATATGGGGCATATATTTTATGATGAGGTCTTATAGGGTCACCGATATGTTTTCCTGAAGGTAATGTGACGTACGTGGAGCATTGTTTACAAGCCGTTTTTTTAATGATCGACATCTTTGCGCGACTGAAACACTTATTGAGCGATTACATGAGACAGGATATGTATTGTAAAGTTGTACTCTTTCTTTTACTTACCTTCGGATTTTTAGTCATGTTTATTTTGTGCTGAAATTGTATTAATGTGGAGGAGATGATTAGTTAACGTGCACCTCGCGCTGCTGCGTCTGTTGAACTGAGACGCTACAGCGATCAGTCACTCCACATTAAACAGCACCAAAAACGGCATTTATTGTTTGAATACTGCAATACAATGGATATAATTTGAAATCTGAGACTTTGTTTTATATTAAAAGTACCAACGCACAATGCATATTGCAATATATTGGATGGGAAGTGCCCTTCAAAGTTCCATCCATTAACTGAAAACAGGCCAGACTAATCGATCCTAGGACGACAGTGCTACGGTGTCCTCCTAGCGGTCCTACGCAGGTTAGACTAATCGATTCTTGGGATTTAAGAATCGATATTGTTTCGTGAAAATGACAATCGATTAAATTCAAGAAATTGATATTTTTTTACCCAGCCCGAATAAATAAATAAATAAATATTATTTATATATTATATATATATATATTATAATTATATAGACAGTGGGACGGAAATACGTGACAAGCTGAGACGGAAAGTTCAGACCCCCTTAAATTTTTCACTCTTGTTATATTGCAGCCATTTGCTAAATCATTTAAGTTAATTTTTTTCCTCAGTATTGTACACACAGCACCCCATATTGACAAAAAACACAGAATTGTTGACATTTTTGCAGATTTATTAAACAAGAAAAACTGAAATATCACATTGTCCTAAGTATTCAGACCCTTTGCTCAGAATTTAGTAGAAGCACCCTTTTGATCTAATACAGCAATGAGTCTTTTTGGGAAAGATGCAACAAGTTTTCACACCTGGATTTGGGGATCCTCTGCCATTCCTCCTTTGCAGATCCTCTCCAGTTCTGTCAGGTTGGTGGTAAACGTTGGTGGACAGCCATTTATAAGTATCTCCAGAGATGCTCAATTGGGTTTAAAACAGGGCTCTGGCTGGGCCATTCAAGAAAAAAGTCACAGAGTTGTTGTGAAGCCACTCCTTCTTTATTTTAGCTGTTGCTTAGGGTCATTGTCTTGTTGGAAAGTAAACCTCCGGCCCAGTCTGAGGTTGATATAGCACCACACGATATGCTTAGTTCTCGAGTGAGAAGTTTTCGCCAGGATATCCCTGTACTGGCCGCATTCATCTTTCCCTCGATTACAACCAGTCTTCCTGTCCCTGCAGCTGAAAAACACCAACACAGCATGATGCTGCCACCACCATGATTAACTGTTGGGACTGTATTGGACAGGTGATGAGCAGTGCTGGTTTTCTACCACACATACCGCTCAGAATAAGGCCAAAAAGTTCTATAATTGGTCTCACAGACCACGAGAATCGTTATCTCACCATCTTGGCAGTCCTCCAGGACGGGCTGTCTGTGTCTGCACTGAGAGAGGCTTACGGTTTTTGTTTGGGGGACACATCTGATAATTAAAGCCCCACTGGTGGAGGGACTGCAGTGATGGTAGACTTATCTACACTTTCCCCATAATCACGACTTGCATCTCTGGAGGACTCGCCACAGGATCTTGGGTTCTTCTTTACCTAGCACAAAAATTAAAAAGGCTTCTCCACCAGGATAGCGCTCAAGTTTGGCCGCGAGGCCAGCTCTAGGAAGGGTTCTGGTCGTCCCAAAACGTCTTCCATTTAAGGATTTTGGAGGCCACTGTGCTCTTAGGAACCGTAAGTGCAGCAGACATTTTTTTGTAACCTTGGCCAAATCTGTTCCTTGCCACAATTCTGTCTCTGAGCTATTCAGGCAGTTCCTTTGACCTCATTATTCTCATTTGCTCTGACATGCACTGTGAGCTGTAAGGTCTTAATATAGACAGGTGTGTGGCTTTCCTAAAAAAGTCCAATCAGTATAATCAAACACAACTGGACTCAAATGAAGGTGTAGAACCATCTCAAGGATGATCAGAAGAAATGGACCACCTGAGTTAAATATATGAGTTAGACGCGTAGGGATGACCCTCAGTAGACCAAGTGCCTCGTGATATTTTTGTTTTTCTTTTTTAATAAATCTGCAAACAATAACCGTCGCAAGAGGAGAGGTAACATATTCGTCAACAATTCTGTTTTTTCTGTCAATATGGGGTGCTGTGTGTTACATTAATGAGGAAAAAAAAATTAACTTAAGTGATTTTAGCAAATGGCTGCAATATAACAAAGAATGAGTGTAAAAAATTTAAGGGGGTCTGAATATTTTCCGTACCCACTGTATATATAAAAAATTTTGTTTTTTTTAATTAATTAATTAAAAATGTTTTTGTCTTTGAAGGGAGCAGCCACTACTCAGCTTGAAGGCGCACGTCTTCCAAATTGACTCGGCCACTAAACGAAATTGGATTCCGGCCAGCAAACACGCCGTCACCGTCTCCTTCTTTTATGATGCTGGCAGGAGCGTGTATCGCATTATCAGCGTAGGGGGCACGAAGGTGAGAGACCTCATCTACGGGTCGTCCAACTCAGTGTTGTTGATGCAGTTTTTTTAATCAAAAGATGCTGTTGTTGTTGTTGTTATTAAAAGGTGGTATCTTTGTGTTTTGCTCTAATGAAGGCGATTATTAATAGCATCATTACACCTAATATGACCTTCACGAAAACATCACAGAAGTTTGGCCAGTGGGCGGACAGCAGGGCCAACACAGTGTATGGCCTTGGGTTTGCCACAGAGCAGCAGCTTCAGCAGGTAAATGCATGTTGCAGAACACTTTAGTAAGGGATATTCACCCAAAAATGACAATTCTATACTATAATGAAATATATTTTAGATTCATTACATGTAAATAAAACATTTCAGTTTTTTGTTTTAATTTGGATGATTAGAGCTTACAGTTCATGAAAGTCAAAAATCCAGTATTTCAAAATATTAGAATATTTCCTAAGGTCAATCAAAAAAAGGATTTGCAAAACAGAAAAGTTAAAGTTCTTTAAAGTATGTTCATTTATGCACTCAATACTTGGTCGGGGCTCCTTTAGCACAAACTCCAGCATCAGTAATGTGTGGCATGAAGCGATCTTTTTTCCCTTAGAACAGGGTAGATGAGTATGAGTTGTTTCTGTTTCAGAAGTGGCTTGGTAACACTTTTCCTGAAGACGTCTGAGCGTGGTGATTCTTGATGCACTGACTCCAGCTTCAGTCCACTGCTTGTGAAGCTCTCCCAAGTGTTTGCTTGACAGTATTCTCAAGCTTGCGGTCATCCCTGTTGTTTGTGCACCTTTTCCTACCCAATTTCTTCCTTCCAGTCAACTTTGCATTTAATATGCTTTGATACAGCACTCTGTGAACAGCCACCCCTTTCATTAATGACATTCTGTGACTTACACTCTTTGTGGAGGGTGTCAATGATCGTCTTCTGGACAATTGCCAAGTCAGCAGTCTTCCTCATTATTGTGGTTTCAAAGAACAAGAAATACAGAAGACACTGTAATTTAATGCAACTCAAATGTACATCTTCTAAATTTTGAGATTACGGATTTTGATTTCAGAGCGTAAGCTTTAATCATTAAAATACAACAAAAAAACATTGAAAGTTTTACTTTACATGTAATAATCTAGAATATATTGAAAGTTTAACTTTTTGAAATGTTACAAAAAAAAGTAACTGTGTCACGATATTATTTTTTTAGAAAAAACAACATGCACTGTGTGTGTGTGTGATGTAGGTTGTATGTATGTATGTGTTTAATATATATATATATATATATATTATATTAATTTACTTCATCAATAATTTTGATGACATGTTATAAACAGTATTGTAACTTTTTTTATTTATTTTACATTTAAATATTGCTTTTTAATTAATATTGAGGAATGTTTTTTTAAACAATTTTTAAATTCTACTTAAAAAATTTAAATTAAACAAATGTATTTATTTATATATTTTTGTTCTGCTTTCATGAAGCTCAAGCAGTTGAGCAGTAGTAGTGCTAGCAATGCCAAGATCATGGGTTTGATTCCCAGCAAAAGTACTATGCTAGAACTGATCAAAATTTACACCTTGGCTTTAATGCAGTGTACATTTCTTCAGATAAAGGCACCTGCCAAATGCATAAGTGTAAATAACCTCAAAAGGTTAACCTTATATGACAAAATACATCAGTTCTATTTTTTTTAATTTTGGGTCAGTGCAACTGCCATTAATTGTGGGTCAAACAGACTTGCAAACATCATAATCGTAATAAAAAATTTGCGTGCACGTATACACATTCCACAACACCTCAGAGTGGCAAAACTTTGCAAGCATGTTCTCATCCCCTTAAATGAGAAATATTCTAGGTTAACCAGTATTTGACAAATTTTGAAAATGTTTGATCCATAACATAAAGCAAGAGGTAATGTATATGTATTAATTATGTAATGTTAAGTGATATTTTTAAAGAGGATTTGCTTCAAGTCATGGCTAACAATGACCTTTTGCCAAATATTTATTGCCAATATATCATGGCCTTTTGTAACTAATTTCTATACAGTTGTTAAAAAGATTTGATAAAGTTACTATGAAGGTTTTCTCTGTAATTGTCTGTGCAGTTCTCAGAGCAGTTTAAAGAATTTAAGGAGGCTGCGCAGCTCATCCGGGATAAATCACAGGAGAAGTTTGAGCTGTTGAGTCCTGGCCTGAACATCTCTTCTCCACAGGTAAACACAGTAACTCATATTTAACTTCAGCTAAAACTTTCGGAAGTGTGACTGAAAGCATTACGCTAACATAATGCAGTGATTAAAATTTAGACATATAATAACTCATGTCATACTTTTTCAGCTACTTGATTCAGATAACGTGCCAGAGCATTTCATTCCATCACTATTAACGCACTAACAATAGCGCAGTGGATCTCTAGTCTGGCCTCTAGTGATATGATACCTAGCACATGGCACGATGTATCAATTTTAATACCAGAGTCACAAAGCATGTCCTCACATGCCAGGAGGTGACACGGAGACACTGGTTGTAGCCTGTGTAGAGTTATGTAACTCCATGCGGTCACCCGGGGAATTCAAATGCCTTGCTCATTTTACTTTACAGTTGGCTAACCTTTTTCATTCACCATTTGTGACACACTCATTCCTTAATTATCATGCCGGCCTGAGAATATATCAGAGTCTACTTACACATCAGATCAGGACATTCATTTATATAATGCATATTTTTTGATTAAGCTGCACATTCCAGTTTGACTTGTTTACCATGAGCTGTGCAGTATATTTATTTAGTCAAAAAATGTCCAGGTGATATTTCACCCCCAAACCAAAAGAAATAAATGAGAAATTGTTACATTATATATTTATGATGATTTAAATGGAATGGAATTGAATTTATACAGTAAAAATACTATTACAGTAATGAGAATCACAATGAGAATTGGGGGTTTGAAAAAAAAAAATGCTACAGATAAAAAAAGGAAAATCTGCTTTGTAAGAAAAATCAAATGAAATGAAATAGTAAATTTGCTGGCGGAAAAAAACAAACAAAAAAAATAAATATATATATATATCTATATAGTTTTTTGTATTGTGACAGTTCCCAACCTCTTTCCCATTAGAGCAATCTAAAAAAAAAATCATATATTACACTTCTTACAAGAAATACTTACACTCAGGACTTTAAGGACAAAAAATGCAGTATTTAATCTCAGCACCATTAAAGCATAATATCATGCATTCTTTATTCTTAGGTTTGGATTATGCCAGCAAGGCCTTAAAATTAATAAATTTGTTTTTATTTTACATTTTTTTAAAATGTGTATTGCACATTTGTGAATTCTACAAATGTTTGTATGTGTTTTTTTTGTTGCATTAAAACAACCACAGTGGCATAATCTTAACAAACTGGCATTTAAAGGGTTAAAATCCTGAAAATGAAAAAATAAAAACAAATATGGTAGGTTATGATCAGAACTGATGTTGGTAAAAAGATCTAGGTCAGTGAAAGCGGAAAAAATATTCATACAGTATATAATATTTTTATGACAGTTTTTTGACATTGACATTTTTGTCCTCTAAGGACCTCTGTGTAACTTTAAATTGACACACAAGGCTTAAAGGGATAGTTCACTGCTGGCAAGATGGTGTTTTAATGAAAGTTGGCTGTCTAGAAATGTTTTTTAAAATTTATTTATTTTTTCATCTGGCAGATTTTTGCTGACAAATAAACATTGATATCTTGGTGCAGGTAACACAGAAAAATAATACCAATAGTTTATTTACTTACACCACCGACATTGTTACAATACAAGGCCGGTTGAAAATTGACAAACTTACCCATTAATAGTACGGCAAAATGCTTGATGTGTTGTGAGCCTACATTCAGTATTCTGTAGTGGCTTAATGGCCATAACAGGCTTTTCGTCCCGTGAGCTCTTTGCGTTCAAACGTGCCTCTCTAGAGCACATGAAACAGGCCACTGACTGAGAGCTATTCATTATTTAATCAAACCTGAGTGTTCAGAGTTCAAAACAGCAACCGTGTGTGCTGAATAATGCTGCCCTTATTAATTAATAAAGTGTTTTTGGGGGTCTTTCGTGAAGAATGGAAGTATATAAATAAGTGAAACAGAATGATCCACTCTTTGATCACTGGATCTATATGTGTGTCTGCTTCTAAGAGCTTTCTGGCCGAATCCAGTATTCTGTTTAAATAATGGCTGTTTTAATAGCGAAACATCAGTGAATGTCTCTCGTATGCCAAAGAATGTTTTTAGATGGTTCGTTTTGTCAGAGTATTGAATCTTTTGCAGTAAAGTGTATGTTGCCTGTAGGGGTGTCGGAATTAATCATTGCATTGGATGTGGACGATTCTGCATCGATGCAGTAATAGACCATAATCGATTATAGCCTACTGACGTCATCCGCATACGCGCTTGTCACGTGAGTATTAAAAATGCACTCTATTTTTAAAGGGGTCATATGATGATATTTAAATTTTTCCTTTCTCTTTGAGTGTTACAAGCGGTTAGTGAATAGGATAAGATCCCTAAAGTTCTCTAGATAAAGAATTTGCTCTAAATGAGCAAGAGATCTACCCCTACTTGCTCGTGTAACACTGATGTTTTTGGTCAAACTCTTTAAGTATGAGTGATTACAGTAATTAATGAATGCTTATATCTTCTTTCTTTTCATGTCTTTTCTTTTGTGATGGGATTGCATCTTTCTCAGCTGTCTCAGGTGAGCTTGCATCTGTTTCCACATACAATGACACACCTGTGTCTCCTGTGCAACTGACACCATTCGCTATATTGTTACTCGAACCCCTCAGGAAGCCCTGGATATGAAACACTGTCATGCAAGATGACATATTTCTGCGTTTGTCCCAGTTTGTACAGGAACCATTTTTCAAGACCTTATGGAATCAGAATTAGGAGTGTTGTGGCTTTTTTGGGGCCATCTATATACAAGTGTACTGATAAATTATCAACAAAATTAAAATGACATATCTTTGACACATTTAAGGCAGTCTTTTTTTTTTCTTGGCAAAATATATACATATTTATTAAAAATATATTGATGACAATCATCTTGAACTCAGGGCTGTAGTCAGAATCCTGTCCAATCAAATGCGGTCTAGAATAATAAAGTCCCTCCCACTCTGGGTTTTTAATGTTTTTGTTAAATTAAATAAAATAGTAATATTAGAATTTAGAAGAAAAACTAAAACCTTGGCAACTAATTTAAAATGTTAAAATATGAAAAGTAATAATACTAAGACTGAATCAAAAATTAAGCTAAATAGAAATACTTAAACAACAAAATAATAAAATGAGTAAAAAGGACATGACATAAAATGACAAAAATGTAAACTAAAATATAAACTAAAATGTATAAATATCAAAACAAAATATATTTATAAACATAAATTAAAAAAATATGAAAACTGAAAATATAAAATAAAAGCAAATTAAAAACTTATAATCAATACTATAATATTGATAAAAATAATGATAACTAAAAATTACACCGTTCCCACACATACCTCCATCGGACTAAACAATGGCTATTAAAAAAAAAAAAAAAAAAAAAAGCCCAACCGCTCTAACTTCCTGTTTGATAAAACTAAAATTAAAATAACAACTGTAAATATAAATAAAGCACTTCAAAAAATATAAAAAAATAGACAAAATATGATGCTGTAATAGTTATAATAATAATGCTAAAATACCACTGTCAAGAATCTCCTCCTGTTTCAATAAATTACAAAAAACTGAAAAATAAAACTAAATCCAAGTATTAATAATTAGTAAATAGTATATAAATAATAATATTAAAGTAACACTGCTCCCACTAATGTCTTCTGCACTAACTAGACTGATTTCATTTACATTTTTATTTCTGAAAAATTTTATCATTAAAACAAAATAAAGAAAAAAGACAAGCCATTCGTCATGTCCTGCTCCAACTTCCTGTTTCAGTAGTGCTCATCAAGCATGAGTCTTGATTGATATTTTGGGGAAGATTGAGGTGGTTTAATTTGAGCTCTTTCTAATAGTCTTGCTAAAGTCCAGTATCATTTTTCTACAGTTTGACATCGGCTCACCATAAAAGAGGAATATTCTGGAAATCTGTAATCCCTCATTAAAAATGTAGAAATCTGCAAAATGCATTATTGAAGGAATGGAGCTCCCGAGCCACTGACTATGCAGTGGAGATGTCATGTCTCTGATTCCTCTTGTTCTACCTTTAAATATATTAAACACACAGAAAGCTCCACCTCAAACTCCCTACGAACCGCTACAGAGAAGGCAAACAAGTCATCGGCCTGAGTGGTTGGATGAGAAATAGAGCGTCTTCCTTTGGGGAACGGCAAGTTTGAGATTGAATTACACAAGCTTTTCTGAGAGCAAGTGTGTACCACTGCACAGAAACATTGGACGTGTTTGAAACGGCGCTTTGCTGTTATACAGTATAAGCAAAAGAGCCCAGTTCTTTCAGAAGTATACTGTTCTGGTTTTCTCAAGTCTCCATGAACAGCAAGTTGAAATAAACCGATGTCCTTTCGAATCTGAATCAAAGAACAACGCCATATGGGGCCTCATGCCCTGCTCAGTCTCATGTGTAGACTGCTCAAGTTTCTTCATCAACCAGATAGACTAAGACTGTGTTGTTGTTTTAAAATTCTCATACTGTTTAACCATGGGATGGGAAAAGGAATGCCGCTGGGGACTTGTATCATTAAATTGAAATTTAAACTAGAGCCCGACCGATATATCGTTTTGCCGATATTATCGACCGATATGAGCCTGTCACCGATATATCTGTATCGGCGAATATGCCGCAGATATGCCGCCAATATGAATTTTTTTTACAGAACATATAATGCAGATAAAAAGCTTGAAATGGTGTAATTACTTACTTTGTCCAGCAGAGCACGCTCCATTGCTTGCTGCTGGCGACCTGGATTAAACGCTTTAGAAGCTTAAGTCTATGGAAAACAATTTAAACTTTGAACGGCCATATCTCCATAAAGGCACGGCGAATCCGCACCAAATTCGGGGATCCCTTCAGCTCGAGGAACCCTCTCGAACGCGAATCGAGTGTACTTCTAGAGGCCCGCTTTCGAATGAGACCACCGCCGCGTCGATAGCCCCCGGGGTTTAGGAGTTAGGGGTTGTTAAATTCGCGGTCCGGCGCCGACCGATCTAGCTATCCCGGGGGGCTACAGACGCGCGGAGGGTGGTGTTCGAGATGGCTCCTCGAGCTGAAGGGATCCCCCGAATTCGGTGGAGATCCGCCGCCGCGTTCGCAAGATAGTGACACCTGCCAACACTTTCATTTCAGTAAGGACTTGTTCAGCCAGCAGCATTCAAGCGTTGTCTTATTCGACCGTAACTGTGAAGTGGACTTCACATGAAATTCCGCCATGAATCCAGTTCCAAGGGAACATACACGTTACATTCAAAGGGCATTAAAGTGCGCGAGACGTGAATTTATATTTATTTACAGAGGTATATAATGTCACACTTCACACTTGTGTGAAGTGAAAAATAAAACTTTAACGAATAAAATTCAAGGAATTGAATTGAATTAAAGTTGAAAAAACTTCAGATTACTGTTCAGTGCACTGATGTCAGATTCATTTTGGATAGTAAAGTTTATTGTTAAATGCCCTGCCTCCATTACGTATCTCTGTCATGTCATTATAAGTGTTTGATCACCACATTTGAGTGATCATTGCAAAAAATGTGTTTATGTATATATATTCTGTTTATGTATATACTGTATTCTATATATAGTACCAGTCAAATGTGTAGACACACGAATGGGAAAGTGTCCAAAAATTTTGACTGGTACTGTACTATAATACACAAAGAATATCGGCCGATATATCAATATCAGCCTTTTTTTTACTCCCTAATATCGGTATCGTATCGGCCCCAAAAAACCCATATACGTAGGTCGGGCTCTAATTTCAACACTAAATCAGTGGTGGCATTTAGGAGTAGAGATTTCATAAATGTTGTATATACAGGATCTTGTAAATATCTGCTCATTTATGTTGCACTGATATAAAAATTCTGTAAAAACTGGTTGTTATTTTTATGTTGTGGTTGAGATACATACCCTACCATTTATTGAATGGTAGTTTATTATTTATAGTTTATTGAATGTTATCTAAAAAAGTCTAATTTATTTAATCTAAAATGCAGTAAAAACTGTAATTTTGTGAAATATTATTCCAATAAAAACGGTTTTCTATTTTAATATATTTTCAAATGTAATTTTACTCCAGTCTCGGTACGTGATCAGGATTATAGGTGCTCAAGTTATAATAAGGTTATTATATGACTGTTAAAAACTAATTTGCGCTAACTATTTTGTGGAAACTTTTTTTTTTCTTTGATGAATATATAGTTCAAAAGAACAGCTTTTATTTGAAATAGAATCCTTTGTAACATTATAAATGTTTTTGCTGTCACTTTGGAATCAATTTAAGCATATTGCGCTACTCTATCCATTAAGACCACACATGCCCAAAATATATGAATCCGATTATATCATGGTTTGTGCATAAACATTAAGCAGCACAACTGTTTTTAACATTGATAATAATAAATGTCTTTTTTTTTTTTGAGCAGCACATCAGCATATTTAGAATGATTTCTGAAGGATAATGTGACACTGAGGACTGGAGTAATGATGCTGAAAATTCAGCGTTGCATCACAAGAATAAATTACATTTAAAAAAAATATATTAAAATAGAAAACCGTTATTTTAAATTGCAATAATATTTCACAATATTAGTGTTTTTACTGTATTTTTGAGCACACAAATGCAGCCTTGGCGTTCATTCAAAACAAAAGCATTTATAATATTGTCTTATCAGGTGCTGTGTGAGGACCGTCAGTCTCCTCCATTGCTTGGTGTCAATGGCTCCAGTGAGGACAAGTTGTTTCGCAGCAAGAGTGCTGATATGGAGGAATCCACAGAGAAAGAACAGATGAGGAAGATGCTTTCTGAAGGGTAAAACATTCAGATATCCATGATACCCATTTGCTTTTATGATGATTCAGTCTCCTGTTCGTGATATCTAATATAAAACGTTATTTGGAGACAAGCTGTTTAAAATTGTAATTATTTGGTTTGATACTCTTAGCAGTGATGGACTCTTTTAAGGGGACAGCATCTGTTTTGACATACCAGATGGACCCTCAGTCTGTTATACAGTTGTATTCAGGAATGTAAGTTATTACAGAAGGTATTTTAGCTAAATGGTGTATTTACCATCTCAGGAATAAAATTATAACTGCTTGATACATACACATTTAATAGCGGATAATTGTTCAAATAACAGCTAATTATTTAAAAGTAAAATAATGTATCACCGTTCAAATGTTTGGGTCTCACCAAGGCTGCATTTATTTGATAAACATACAGTAAATGTGTAATATCGTGAAATATTATTACATTTAAAAAAATACTGTCATCTATGTTAATATATTTTAAAATGTACGTTATTCCTATGATAGCATCAGCCATTACTCCAGTCTTCGGTGTCACATGATCCTTCAGAAATCATTCTAATATGCTGATTTGGTGCTCAACAAACCTTTTTTATTAGTGTTAATGTTGAAAACAGTTGTACTGCCTAATAATTTTGTGAAAATTGTGATACATGTTTTAGGATTCTTTGATTAATAGAAATCTCAGAAGCACAGCATTTAAATAGAAAGTCTTTATTGTCACTTACTGTCACTTTTGATCAATTTAATGCATCCTTCCAAATATATAGGGTTAAGCTTAGGGTCAGGGTTATCATTATACATGATTTTTATTGTACATTATATTTTAAAATGCAAAAATGTAAAATGTCTGTGCTGCAGTTGTCTAGAGCTGCAGTTGGCTTGATTAAACAGCATAGTCACTCCAACAAAGTTTCTCTAAGGTTTACTTTATGCATCTCTCATTGTTTATTAGCACCAGGCTTGAGTTTCCACCACATTCCTCAGTTGCTCTTGATCAGGCATGGAAGTTTGTCACTTTTTTTTTTTAAACTTGGAAACTGAGAAAGGAATTACCAGATTAAATTGCCAGATTACATAATGGATACAGTTATTACAATATGAGATTCTATTCCTCTTTTTTAAATGTTTAGCACATTGTATGTTATACACTTGTGGACTCTATAATAAGTTTTAGT
>JADLZN010001836.1:0-16377 GCA_018155175.1 Sinocyclocheilus anophthalmus | reverse complement strand
TTTTTATTTTTTAATATTATTTTTTTTTTTTATTAATGTTTTTAATTTTTTTTTTTTTTTGCTTTTATTATAAATATTTTTTTTTATTTTATTATTAGATTTGTTGATTTTTTTTATTTTAATTATATTTTTTTATTTCTTTATTTTTAAAGTTTCTTTTTATTTATTTTTTATTTATTATTTTTGTTTTCGTTTTTTTTCCCCTCCCCCCCAATTTTTTATATTTTTTTAATATTTTTTTTTTTTTTTTTTTTTTTTTTTTTTTTTTTTTTTTTTTTTTTTTTTTTTTTTTTTTTTTTTTTTTTTTTTTTTTGTTTATTTTTATTTTTTTTTTTTGTTAGATTTTTTTTTAATTTTTTTTTTTTATATTATTTTTATTTACTTATAATTACTTATTAAGTAACATTAATTCATGACTTGTTAATGTATCATTATGTCATGACTACTTGAGGGGGCACATTATTACTAACTCATAATTAATTACTAATTAAGTAACATTAATTCATTACTTGTTAATATATAATTATGTCATTACTTTACTTGGGGGGGCACATTATTAATAACTCATCATTAATTACTTATTAAGTAACATTAATTCATTACTTGTTAATGTATCATTATGTCATGACTTTACTTGGGGGGGCACATTATTACTAAATCATCATTAATTACTTATTAAGTAACATTAATTCATGACTTGTTAATGTATCATTATGTCATGACTTTACTTGGGGGGGCACATTATTAATAACTCATCATTAATTACTTATTAAGTAAAATTAATTCATTACTTGTTAATGTATCAATATGTCATGACTTTACTTGGGGGGGCAAATTATTACTAACTCATCATTAATTACTAATAAAGTAACATTAATTCATTACTTGTTAATATATAATTATGTCATTACTTTACTTGGGGGGGCACATTATTACTAACTCATCATTAATTACTTATTAAGTAACATTAATTCATGACTTGTTAATGTATCATTATGTCATGACTTTACTTGGGGGGGCCCATTATTACTAACTCATCATTAATTACTTATTAAGTAACATTAATTCA
Organism: Sinocyclocheilus anophthalmus; assembly: GCA_018155175.1. Lineage (NCBI taxonomy): Eukaryota > Metazoa > Chordata > Actinopteri > Cypriniformes > Cyprinidae > Sinocyclocheilus > Sinocyclocheilus anophthalmus. The sequence continues at coordinate 15,308 of JADLZN010001836.1, read as the reverse complement.
TGACTCGTTAATGTAACATTATGTCATGACTACTTGGGGGGGGCACATTATTACTAACTCATCATTAATTACTTATTAAGTAACATTAATTCATTACTTGTTAATATATCATTATGTCATGACTTTACTTGGGGGGGCACATTATTACTAACTCATCATTAATTACTTATTAAGTAGCATTAATTCATGACTTGTTAATGTATCATTATGTCATGACTTTACTTGGGGGGGGCACATTATTACTAACTCATCATTCATTACTTATTAAGTAACATTAATTCATGACTTGTTAATGTATCATTATGTCATGTATCATTTAAAATTTTTTTTTTTGGGGGGGGGGGTTTTTTCCAGACTTACTGGGAGGGACTATTTTAATAACTCATCATTATTACTTAGTAGGGAAATTCATTCAGGACTTGTTAGTTAATTAGTCATGACGTACTTCGGGGGGGGGGGGCACATTCTTACTAAACTCCCAGTAAGTCACCATTAAGTAACATTAATTCATGACTTGTTAATGTATCATTATGTCATGACTTTACTTGGGGGGGGGCACATTATTACTAGCTCATCATTCTATTACTTATAAGTAACATTAGTATGACCTGTAATGTATCTCATGTCATGACTACTTGGGGGGCACATTATTACTAACTCATCATTTATTACTTGTTAATGTATCATTATGTCATGACTTTACTTGGGGGGGCACATTATTACTAACTCATCATTAATTACTTATTAAGTAACATTAATTCATGACTTGTTAATGTATCATTATGTCATGACTTTACTTGGTGGGGTACATTATTACTAACTCATCATTCATTACTTATTAAGTAACATTAATTCATGACTTGTTAATGTATCATTATGTCATGACTTTACTTGGGGGGGGCACATTATTACTAACTCATCATTAATTATTATTAAGTAGCATTAATTCATGACTTGTTAATGTATCATTATGTCTTGACTTTACTTGGGGGGGGGCACATTATTACTAACTCATCATTAATTACTTATTAAGTAACATTAATTCATGACTTGTTAATGTATCATTATGTCATGACTTTACTTGGGGGGGCACATTATTAATAACTCATCATTAATTACTTATTAAGTAACATTAATTCATGAACTGTTAATGTATCATTATGTCATGACTTTACTTGGGGGGGCACATTATTACTAACTCATCATTAATTACTAATTAAGTAACATTAATTCATGACTTGTTAATGTATCATTATGTCATGACTTTACTTGGGGGGGCACATTATTACTAACTCATCATTCATTACTTATTAAGTAGCATTAATTCATTACTCGTTAATGTATCATTATGTCATGACTTTACTGGGGGGGGCACATTATTACTAACTCAACATTAATTACTTATCATGTACGTTATGTCCTGACTGTATGGGGGGGCACATTATTACTAACTCATCATTAATTACTTATTAAGTAACATTAATTCATGACTTGTTAATGTATCATTATGTCATGACTTTACTTGGGGGGGGCACATTATTACTAACTCATCATTAATTACTTATTAAGTAGCATTAATTCATTACTTTTTAATGTATCATTATGTCATGACTACTTTGGGGGGGGGTGGCTACATTATTACTAAACTCATCATTATTACTTATAAGTAGCATTAATTCATTATGAGTTAATGTATCATTTATGTCATGACTGTACTGGGGGGGGCACATTATTACTAACTCATCATTAATTACTTATTAAGTAACATTAATTCATGACTTGTTAATGTATCATCATGTCATGACTTTACTTGGGGGGGCACATTATTACTAACTCATCATTAATTACTTATTAAGTAACATTAATTCATGAACTGTTAATGTATCATTATGTCATGACTACTTAGGGGGGCACATTATTACTAACTCATCACTAATTACTTATTAAGTAACATTAATTAATTACTTGTTAATATATCATTATGTCATTACTTTACTTGGGGGGGCACATTATTAATAACTCATCATTAATTACTTATTAAGTAAAATTAATTCATTACTTGTTAATGTATCAATATGTCATGACTTTACTTGGGGGGGCAAATTATTACTAACTCATCATTCATTACTTATTAAGTAACATTAATTCATGACTCGTTAATGTATCATTATGTCATGACTACTTGGGGGAGGGGCACATTATTACTAACTAATCATTAATTACTTATTAAGTAACATTAATTAATGACTTGTTAATGTATCATTATGTCATGACTTTACTTGCGGTGGGACATTATTACGAACTCATCAGTAATCACTTATTACGACAGTAATTCATGAATTGTTAATGTATCATTATGTCATGACTTTACTTGGGGGGGCACATTATTACTAACTCATCATTTATTACTTGTTAATGTATCATTATGTCATGACTTTACTTGGGGGGGCACATTATTACTAACTCATCTTTAATTACTTATTAAGTAACATTAATTCATGACTTGTTAATGTATCATTATGTCATTACTTGGGGGGGGGGCACAATATTACTAACTCATAATTAATTACTTATTAAGTAACATTAAATCATGACTTGTTAATGTATCATTATGTAATGACTACTTGGGGGGCACATTATTACTAACTCATCATTAATTACTTATTAAGTAGCATTAATTCATTACTTGTTAATGTATCATTATGTCATGACTTTACTTGGGGGGGCACATTATTACTAACTCATCATTAATTACTTATTAAGTAGCATTAATTCATTACTTGTTAATGTATCATTATGTCATGACTTTACTTGGGGGGCACATTATTACTAACTCATCATTAATTACTTATTAAGTAACATTAATTCATGACTTGTTAATGTATCATTATGTCATGACTACTTGGGGGGCACATTATTACTAACTCATCATTAATTACTTATTAAGTAACATTAATTCATGACTTGTTACTGTTTTATATTTATGTCATGTATCCTTATGTCAGGATTTACTTGGGGGGGGCACATTATTACTAACTAATCATTAATTACTTATTAAGTAACATTAAATCATGACTTGTTAATGTATCATTATGTAATTACTTGGGGGGGCACATTATTACTAACTAATCATTAATTACTTATTAAGTAGCATTAATTCATTACTTGTTAATGTATCATTATGTCATGACTTTACTTGGGGGGGCACATTATTACTAACTCATCATTAATTACTTATTAAGTAACATTAATTCATGACTTGTTAATGTATCATTATGTCATGACTTTACTTGGGGGGGGCACATTATTACTAACTCATCATTAATTACTTATTAAGTAACATTAATTCATGACTTGTTAATGTATCATTATGTCATTACTTGGGGGGGGCACATTATTACTAACTCATCATTAATTACTAATTAAGTATCCTCTGTTTTGAGAACATTAATTCATGACTTGTTAATGTATCATTATGTCATGACTTTACTTGCGGGGGCACATTATTACTAACTCATCAGTAATTACTTATTAAGTAACATTAATTCATGACTTGTTAATGTATCATTATGTCATGACTTTACTGGGGGGGGCACATTATTACTAACTCATCATTAATTACTTATTAAGTAACATTAATTCATGACTTTATGGGGGGGCACCATATATAACTCATCTTAATACTAGTAAGTAACATCAATTCAGGACTTGTTAATTGGATCATTATGTCATGACTTACTTGGGGGGGCACATTATTACTAACTCATCATTAATTACTTATTAAGTAACATTAATTCATTACTTGTTAATGTATCATTATGTCATGACTTTACTTGGGGGGCACATTATTACTAACTAATCATTAATTACTTATTAAGTAACATTAATTCATTACTTGTTAATGTATCATTATGTCATGACTTTACTTGGGGGGGCACATTATTACTAACTCATCATTAATTACTTATTAAGTAACATTAATTCATTACTTGTTAATGTATCAATATGTCATGACTTTACTTGGGGGGGCACATTATTACTAACTCATCATTAATTACTAATTAAGTAACATTAATTCATTACTTGTTAATATATCATTATGTCATGACTTTACTTGGGGGGGCACATTATTACTAACTCATCATTAATTACTTATTAAGTAACATTAATTCATGATGTTAATGTACATATGTCATGACTTTCTGGGGGGGAAGACATTATTACAACTCATCATTATTACTTATTAAGTGCATTAATTCAGACTTGTTAATGTATCCTCTGTCACGACTTTATTGGGGGCTCATTAGTACTAACCATTATTAATTACTTATTAAGTAAACATTAATTCAAACTTGTTAAGTATATTATGTCATGACTACTTGGGGGCAACATTATTACTAACTCATTAGTAATTACTTATTAAGTAACATTAATTAATTACTTGTTAATATATCATTATGTCATTACTTTACTTGGGGGGGCACATTATTACTAACTCATCATTAATTACTTATTAAGTAACATTAATTCATTACTTGTTAATGTATCATTATGTCATGACTTTACTTGGGGGGGCAAATTATTACTAACTCATCATTAATTACTAATTAAGTAACATTAATTCATTACTTGTTAATATATCATTATGTCATGACTTTACTTGGGGGGGGGGCACATTATTACTAACTCATCATTATTTACTTATTAAGTAACATTAATTCATGACTTGTTAATATATCATTATGTCATGACTTTACTTGGGGGGGCACATTATTACTAACTCATCATTCATTACTTATTAGGTAACATTAATTCATGACTTGTTAATGTATCATTATGTCATGACTTTACTTTGGGGGGGCACATTATTACTAACTCGTCATTAATTACTTATAAAGTAACATGAATTCATGACTTGGTAATGTATCATTATGTCATGACTTTAATTGGGGGGCACATTATTACTAACTCATCATTAATTACTTATTAAGTAACATTAATTCATGACTTGTTAATGTATCATTATGTCATTACTTGGGGGGGCACATTATTACTAACTCATCATTAATTACTTATTAAGTAACATTAATTCATGACTTGTTAATGTATCATTATGTAATGACTTTACTTGGGGGGCGCACTTATTACGTAACATTAATTCATTACTTGTTAATGTATCATTATTTCATGACTTTACTTGGGGGGGGGCACATTATTACTAAATCATCATTAATTACTTATTAAGTAGCTTTAATTCATGACTTGTTAATGTATCATTATGTCATGACTTTACTTGGGGGGGCACATTATTACTAACTCATCATTAATTACTAATTAAGTAACATTAATTCATTACTTGTTAATATATCATTATGTCATTACTTTACTTGGGGGGGGGGCACATTATAAACATCATAATATTTTAAGTAGCAATTAATTCATTACTTGTTAATGTATCATTATTTCATGACTTTACTTGGGGGGGCACATTTTTACTAACTCATCATTAATTACTTATTATGTAGCATTAATTCATGACTTGTTAATTTATCATTATGTCATGACTTTACTTGGTGGGGTACATTATTACTAACTCATCATTCTTTATTTATTAAGTAACATTAATTCATTACTTGTTAATTTATCATTATGTCATGACTTTACTTGGTGGGGTACATTATTACTAACTCATCATTAATTCCTTATTAAGTAACATTAATTCATGACTTGTAATGTATCCTTATGTCATGACTTTACTTGGGGGGGGAACATTATTACTAACTCATCATTAATTACTTATTAAGTAACATTAATTCATGACTAGTTAATGTATCATTATGTCATGACTTTACTTGGGGGGGGGGGCCCCTTATACTAACTCATCATTTCTTACTTGATTAAGTAGCAATAATTCTGATGTTAATGTCATTATCATGACTTTACTTGCGTGGGCACATTATTACTAAACTAATCAGTAATCACTTATTAAGTAAAATATTCATGACCTTGTTAAAGTATTCAGTAGTCATGGACTTTACGTGGGGGGCACTATTACAACTCATCATTTAGTAATGTTAATGGATCATATGTAGACGTTACTTGTGGGGGGGTACATTATTACTAACGCTCATTCATTAATTATAAGAACATAATCATGACGCGTGAATGTATCATTATGTCATGACTTTATTTGGGGGGGCACATTATTACTAACTCTTCATTAATTACTTATTAAGTAGCATTATTTCATTACTTGTTAATGTATCATTATTTCATGACTTTACTTGGGGGGCACATTATTACTAAATCATCATTAATTACTTATTAAGTAACATTAAATCATGACTTGTTAATGTATCATTATGTAATTACTTGGGGGGGCACATTATTACTAACTCATCATTCATTACTTATTAAGTAACATTAATTCATGACTTGTTAATGTATCATTATGTCATGACTTTACTTGGGGGGGGGCACATTATTTCTAACTCATCATTAATTACTTATTAATTAACATTAATTCATGACTTGTTAATGTTTCATTATGTCATGACTTTACTTGGGGGCCCATTATTACTAACTCATCATTAATTATTAAGTAGCATTAATTCATGACTTGTTAATGTATCATTATGTCACGACTTTACTTGGGGGGGCACATTATTACTAACTCATCATTAATTACTTATTAAGTAACATTAATTCATGACTTGTTAATGTATCATTATGTAATGACTACTTGGTGGGCACATTATTATTAACTCATTATTAATTACTTATTAAGTAGCATTGAATCATTAATTGTTAATGTCTAATGATGTCAGGACTTATGGGGGGGACATTATTACTAACTCATCATTAATTACTTATTAAGTAACATTAATTCATGACTTGTTAATGTATCATTATGTCATGACTTTACTTGGGGGAAGGGGCACAATATTACTAACTCATCATTAATTACTAATTAAGTAACATTAATTCATTACTTGTTAATATATCAATATGTCATGACTTTACTTAGGGGGGCACATTATTACTAACTCATCATTAATTACTTATTAAGTAACATTAATTCATGACTTGTTAATGTATCATTATGTCATGACTTTACTTGGGGGGGCCACATTATTACTAACTCATCATTAATTACTTAAGTAACATTAATATCATGAATTGTTAATGTATCTTATGTCATTATGGGGGGGGGGGGGGGGGCACGGGGCCCTTTCTTACAACTCATCTTCATTTACTATAAGGAACATAATTCATGGCTTGTTAATGTACCATTATGTCATGACTTTACTTGCGGTATTATTGATTCATCATTAATTACTTATTAAGTAACATTAATTCATGACTTGTTAATGTATCATTATGTCATGACTTTACAAGGGGGGCACATTATTACTAACTCATCATTCATTACTTATTAAGTAACATTAATTCATGACCTGTTAATGTATCATTATGTCATGACTTTACTTGGGGGGGCACATTATTACTAACTCATCATTAATTACTTATTAAGTAACATTAATTCATGAACTGTTAATGTATCATTATGTCATGACTTTACTTGGGGGGGCACATTATTACTAACTCATCATTCATTACTTATTAAGTAACATTAATTCATGACTTGTTAATGTATCATTATGTCATGACTTTACTTGGGGGGGGCACATTATTACTAACTCATCATTAATTACTTAATAAGTAACATTAATTCATATTGTTAATTTTCATTAGTCATTACTTTGGAGGGGGCACATTATTACTAACTCATCATTCATTACTTATTAAGTAACATTAATTCATGACTTGTTAATGTATCATTATGTAATTACTTGGGGGGGGTGGGGGGGTCACATTATTAGTAACTCATCATTAATTACTTATTAAGTAACATTAATTCATGACTTGTTAATGTATCATTATGTCATGACTTTACTTGGGGGGGGGCACATTATTACTAACTCATCATTAATTACTTATTAAGTAACATTAATTCATGACTTGTTAATGTACCATTATGTCATGACTTTACTTGCGGTATTACTGACTCATCATTAATTACTTATTAAGTAACATTAATTCATTACTTGTTAATGTATCATTATGTCATGACTTTACTTGGGGGGGACATTATAACTAACTCATCATTCATTACTATTAAGTAACCTTAATCATTAATGTTAAGTATCATTATGTCATGACTTTATGGGGGGGCACAGTATTATAAACTCATCATTCATTACTTATTAAGTAACATTAATTCAGACCGTTAAATGTATCACTATCATGGACTTACTTGGGGGGGGCACATTATTACTAACTCATCATTAATAACTTATTAAGTAACATTAATTCATGACTTGTTAATTTGTATCAGTCTGTCATTACCTTGGGGGGGCGGGACAGGGAACATATTACTTAACCATCATATTCATTACTTATAAGAACATTAATTCTGACTTGTTAATGTACCATTCTGAATGACTTTACTGCGTATACTGATCATCATAATACTTATGTAAGTAACACAAATTAACATTACTTGTTAAGTCTCATTATGTCATGACGTTACTTGGGGGGGCACATTATTACTAACTCATCATTAATTACTTATTAAGTAACATTAATTCATGACTTGTTAATGTATCATTATGTCATGACTTTACTTGGGGGGCCACATTATTACTAAATATCATTACAGTACTAATAAGTAACATTCATTTCTTGTTAATATATCATTATGTCATGACTTTACTTGGGGTGGCACATTATTACTAACTCATCATTAATTACTTATTAAGTAACATTAATTCATGACTTGTTAATGTATCATTATGTCATGACTACTTGGGGGGGCACATTATTACTAACTCATCACTAATTACTTATTAAGTAACATTAATTAATTACTTGTTAATATATCATTATGTCATTACTTTACTTGGGGGGGCACATTATTACTAACTCATCATTAATTACTTATTAAGTAACATTAATTCATGACTTGTTAATGTATCATTATGTCATGACTTTACTTGGGGGGGGGGGGGGGGGGGGCCTTATACGAAACATCATCATGTAATACGTATTAAGTAACATTAATTCATGACTTGTTAATGTATCATTATATCATGACTTTACTTGGGGGGCACATTATTACTAACTCATCATTAATTACTTATTAAGTAGCATTAATTCATGACTTGTTAATGTATCATTTTGTCATGACTTTACTTGGGGGGGGGGGGGGGGGGCACATTATTACTAACTCCTCATTAATTACTTATTAAGTAACATTAATTCATGACTTGTTAATGTATCATTATATCCTGACTTTACTTGGGGGGGCACATTATTACTAAATCATCATTAATTACTTATTAAGTAACATTAATTCATGACCTGTTAATGTATCATTATGTCATGACTTTACTTGGGGGGGGCACATTATTACTAACTCTTCATTAATTACTTATTAAGTAGCATTATTTCATTACTTGTTAATGTATCATTATTTCATGACTTTACTTGGGGGGGCACATTTTTACTAACTCATCATTAATTACTTATTAAGTAACATTAATTCATGACTTGTTAATGTATCATTATGTCATGACTTTACTTGGGGGGGCACATTATTACTAACTCATCATTCATTACTTATTAAGTAACATTAATTCATTACTTGTTAATGTATCATTATGTCATGACTTTACTTGGGGGGGCACATTATTACTAACTCATCATTCATTACTTATTATGTAACATTAATTCACGACTTGTTAATGTATCATTATGTCATGATTTTACTTGGGGGGGCACATTATTACTAACTCATTAATTACTTATTAAGTAACATTTATTCATGACTTGTTAATGTATCATTATATCCTGACTTTACTTGGGGGGGCACATTATTACTAACTCATCATTAATTACTTATTAAGTAACATTAATTCATGACTTGTTAATGTATCATTATGTCATGACTTTACTTGGGGGGGCACATTATTACTAACTCATCATTAATTACTTATTAAGTAACATTAATTCATGACTTGTTAATGTATCATTATGTCATGACTTTACTTGGGGGGGGGGCACATTATTACTAACTCATCATTAATTACTTATTAAGTAACATTAATTCATGACTTGTTAATGTATCATTATGTCATGACTACTTGAGGGGGCAGGGCACATTATTACTAACTCATCATTAATTACTTATTAAGTAACATTAATTCATGACTTGTTAATGTATCATTATGTCATGACTACTTGGGGGGGCACATTATTACTAACTCATCACTAATTACTTATTAAGTAACATTAATTCATTACTTGTTAATGTATCATTATGTCATGACTTTACTTGGGGGGCACATTATTACTAACTCATCATTAATTACTTATTAAGTAACATTAATTCATGACTTGTTAATGTATCATTATGTCATGACTTTACTTGGGGGGGCACATTATTACTAACTCATCATTAATTACTTATTAAGTAACATTAATTCATGACTTGTTAATGTATCATTATGTCATGACTTTACTTGCGGTATTACTAACTCATCATTAATTACTTATTAAGTAACATTAATTCATTACTTGTTATGTATCATTATGTCTGACGTTACTTGGGGGGGCACATTATTACTAACTCATCATTCATTACTTATTAAGTAACATTAATTCATTACTTGTTAATGTATCATTATGTCATGACTTTACTTGGGGGGGCACATTATTACTAACTCATCATTAATTACTAATTAAGTAACATTAATTCATTACTTGTTAATATATCATTATGTCATGACTTTACTTGGGGGGCACATTATTACTAACTCATCATTACTTATTAAGTAACATTAATTCATGACTTGTTAATGTATCATTATGTCATGACTTTACTTGGGGGGGCACATTATTACTAACTCATCATTAATTACTTATTAAGTAACATTAATTCATGACTTGTTAATGTATCATTATGTCATTACTTGGGTTGGGGCACATTATTACTAACTCATCATTCATTACTTATTAAGTAACATTAATTCATGACTTGTTAATGTACCATTATGTCATGACTTTACTTGGGGGGGGGGCACATTATTACTAACTCATCATTAATTACTTATTAAGTAACATTAATTCACGACTTGTTAATGTATCATTATGTCATGACTTTACTTGGGGGGGGGCACATTATTACTAACTCATCATTAATTACTTATTAAGTAACATTAATTCATGACTTGTTAATGTATCATTATGTCATGACTTTACTTGGGGGGGCACATTATTACTAACTCATCATTAATTACTTATTAAGTAACATTAATTCATGACTTGTTAATGTATCATTATGTCATGATTTTACTTGGGGGGGCACATTATTACTAACTCATCATTAATTACTTATTAAGTAACATTAATTCATGACTTGTTAATGTATCATTATGTCATGACTTTACTTGGGGGGGCACATTATTACTAACTCATCATTCATTACTTATTAAGTAACATTAATTCATTACTTGTTAATGTATCATTATGTCATGACTTTACTTGGGGGGGCACATTATTACTAACTCATCATTAATTACTTATTAAGTAGCATTAATTCATTACTTGTTAATGTATCATTATGTCATGACTTTACTTGGGGGGGCACATTATTACTAACTCATCATTCATTACTTATTAAGTAACATTAATTCATGACCTGTTAATGTATCATTATGTCATGACTTTACTTGGGGGGCACATTATTACTAACTCATCATTAATTACTTATTAAGTAACATTAATTCATTACTTGTTAATATATCATTATGTCATGACTTTACTTGGGGGGGGCACATTATTACTAACTCATCATTCATTACTTATTAAGTAACATTAATTCATGACTTGTTAATGTATCATTATGTCATGACTTTACTTGGGGGGGCACATTATTACTAACTCATCATTAATTACTTATTAAGTAACATTAATTCATTACTTGTTAATTTATAATTATGTCATTACTTTACTTGGGGGGGGGCACATTATTACTAACTCATCATTAATTACTTATTAAGTAACATTAATTCATGACTTGTTAATGTATCATTATGTCATGACTTTACTTGGGGGGGCACATTATTACTAACTCATCATTAATTACTTATTAAGTAGCATTAATTCATGACTTGTTAATGTATCATTATGTCATGACTTTACTTGGGGGGGCACATTATTACTAACTCATCATTAATTACTTATTAAGTAACATTAATTCATGACTTGTTAATGTATCATTATGTCATGACTTTACTTGGGGGGGGCACATTATTACTAACTCATCACTATATACTAATTACAAGTAACTATTATTCAGTACTTTGTTAATATATCCGTGTGTATTATGTCATGACTTTACTGGGGGGGCACATTATTACTAACTCATCGTTAATTACTTATTAAGTAGCATTAATTCATTACTTGTTAATATATAATTATGTCATTACTTTACTTGGGGGGGCACATTATTACTAACTCATCATTCATTACTTATTAAGTAACATTAATTCATAACTTGTTAATGTATCATTATGTCATGACTAGTATTCTTTGGGGGCCGGCATGTATACTACCAAACTCATCCAGTTCCTTTACTTATATAAGTTAACAATTATTCATTACTTGTTAATGTATCATTATGTCATGATTTTACTTGGGGGGGCACATTATTACTATCTCATCATTAATTACTTATTAAGTAATATTAATTCATGACTTGTTAATGTATCTTTATGTCATGACTTTACTTGGGGGGGAACATTATTACTAACTCATCATTCATTACTTTTTAAGTAACATTAATTCATGACTTTTTAATGTATCATTATGTCATGACTTGACTGTCGGTATGTCTAACGTCAGCGCATTAATTAGCTTATTAAGTAATCATTAATACTCATTACTTGTTATGTCTCATCTAGGTCCGTGAGCTTCCTTGGGGGGCACATTATTACTAACTCACCATTATTTACTTATTAAGTAGCATTAATTCATTACTTTTTAATGTATCATTATGTCATGACTTTATTTGGGGGGGCACATTATTACTAACTCTTCATTAATTACTTATTAAGTAACATTATTTCATTACTTGTTAATATATCATTATGTCATTACTTTACTTGGGGGGGCACATTATTACTAACTCATCATTCTTTATTTATTAAGTAACATTAATTCATTACTTGTTAATTTATCATTATGTCATGACTTTACTTGGTGGGGTACATTATTACTAACTCATCATTAATTATTATTAAGTAGCATTAATTCATGACTTGTTGATGTATCATTATGTCATTACTTGGGGGGGGGGGGCACATTATTACTAACTCATCATTAATTACTTATTAAGTAGCATTAATTCATTACTTGTTAATATATAATTATGTCATTACTTTACTTGGGGGGGCACATTATTAATAACTCATCATTAATTACTTATTAAGTAAAATTAATTCATTACTTGTTAATGTATCAATATGTCATGACTTCCTGTGTGGGGTGGGGGGCACATTAGCTACTAACGCATCAAATATACTACTTATGTCAAGTAACACATTAATCATGACTTGTTTAGTAGCATCATGTCCAAACTTTATTTGGAGGGGGCATGCATTATGACTAAAACTCATCATAAATATACTTATAAGTAACATTAATTCCTGACTTGTGGGTAATCTGACATTAAACATATGACTACTTGGGGGGCACATTATTTTCCTCAGTTAGGTTAATTACACTTATTAAGTAGCATTACTTCATTACTTTGTTAATGTCATTATTTCATTACTTTCTGGGGTCACATTCTTACGACACCTCATCATTCATTCCTTATTAAGTACACAGTAATTCATGACTCCGTTATAGTATCAATATGATGACTACTTGGGGGGGGGGGGCACAGTTTTACTAACTCATCATTCATTATTATTAAGTAACATTATTCATGACTACCAATTAATGTTCATTCTTCATGACCTTGGGGGGGGGGCCCATTATTACTAACTCATCATTCATTAATTATTAAGTAACATTAATTCATGACTAGTTAATGTATCATTATGTCATGACTTATCTTGGGGGAAGGGGCACAATATTACTAACTCATCATTAATTACTAATAAAGTAACATTAATTCATGACCAATGTTAATGTACATCAAATTTCGATGGACTTCTTGGGGGGGGCACATATTATAAGCTCACGCATTAATGGTACACTTATTTCATGTAACATTAATTCATGCCTGTTACTGGAGCATTATGCTCATTACTTTGGTGGGGTGGGGCTACCTATAGTACTACACTCATCAAATGGATGATTCCCTTATTAAAGTAAATTATTACCACACACTTATAGATTCATTTAGTCGCGTTATTGTCATGACTTTACGTTGGTGGGCGTCTCCTCTCAGCGAGCCTCGTCAACACAACCTGAGCACATTATTACTAGCTCATCATTCATTACTTATTAAGTAAAATTAATTCATTACTTGTTAGTCATTATGTCCATTGTATCATTACCATAGTCAGCCTTTACATTGGGAGGGCACATTATTACTAACTTCACAGTCATTCATCTTATGAAGAACATAATTCATGACTTTTACTCATGGTATTCTATACATGTCATGACTTTACTGGGGGGCACATTATTTACTACCTCATTCATCACGTATTAAGGGAGTGTCTTCATTTCATTGACTTGTTAATGTGGGTCTGGCACGTTAATACGTCCATTGCAGACTTGGGGGACATTAGTACTTACCACTCATCATGAATATCGTATATGAGATAACAGTATTCATGACTTGTAATGTAATCATATGTCATGAATTTACTTAGGGGGGCACAGGTGTGCTTACAAACGTCATCATTCATTACTTGACTTATGATACCATGAATCTACTTGTTCATGTATACATTATGTACCCTTAAGCACAGATGTCCATTCATTTACTTGGGAGGGCACATTACTTAGCTAACTCATCAATCATGTACTATTAAGTAACATTACCACTGTCATGACTTATTAATGCTATGAGCATTTGACCACTGACTTTACTTGGGGCGGGTGGGTGGCACTTATACTACAGTCATCATTCATATCAACATCATTCAAGTAACATTAATGTCATGACCTTTAATGTATCATTAGGGCCCTGTAACATCTACTGGGGGGGGGGGGCGGGCAATTTCAAG
>JADLZN010001834.1:0-206737 GCA_018155175.1 Sinocyclocheilus anophthalmus | reverse complement strand
AAAGATTTTGGTTGTTACAGATCTAATGGTTTATCACCTTTTTGGTAAAGCACCGTGGCGAGATGGCGGCGCATCTCGTTTAGGACTCAAAACATCAATCTCTACAATCAATTCTTCCTCTGTAATTTCTAGCGGCAGTGTTTTAGTCAAAATGAAGAGATAATCACGCCCAGTCAATTGACTGTACACAGTTAAACGCTTCAATACAGACACATAATGATGCGGACACCGTAAAGGATCTGGCAAATCTTTAGCAATCGCGACAGCATCACACATTGCCAGCAGGGTTATTTTAAACCCGTCTGGAATCTACACAAATGGGTATAAATCAGTTGCACAAGGTAGTGACGGGTACAGACGATTAGAGGTTAATTTTTCTTGTTCAGGCTTTCCAAAAGTATCATACCGAGGCGGAGCCGAGCCGGGAGAGTCAACATGGGACATTAGAAAAAAAAAATTTTTTATCAGTCGTTTTAACCTGATCTGGCCCTTTATCCCAGTAAGGTTTAATTTTTTTCCACACAGTATATGACTGTTTAATATACTCATCGTCCCAAGACGGATCTCCTCAGCCGTCCTGTACCATCAATTTGGCTGCCTTCATATTTTTATCTTTGAACGAGCCATCACGAGGAATCGGATCTAATTGTACTTTGCCTTCTGGCCAACCAGCCAAATTACTCAAATACGTTTCAGTATTAAAACCTTTGTTATTCCTGTAGATCCAATCCCTTGGCAACTCGCCAATAATTGGTTTGGAGATCGCCTGCCCCATTGGAGATCAAAGATGTCTCGTCAATTTTAGTGCACTTTTCACAATTTATAGAATGGCCAAACAAAACACAAAATAGAGACCGCGGTCTTATATTAACTTTTTGATATTTTTGGCCAAAAGAAAGCTTTCAATTCTGTATTATTCATGAAATCACTTAAGAGACCGAGAACCTTCACGGCAAGAGTGAGCAATTAAAATCTTTCACCACTACTCTATTTCTAAATAGATAGGTTAAACGGGGAAATGGGGGGGGGGTGGCTGCGGGAAAGCTGTGCTACTCCTCGTCCCACCATATAAAAGTGAGGAAACAGATTGATGCCAACTATGACACAATCAAATTTTGCAAACGGCATAACTTTCTTTCTCTTACAGACAGGAAGAAAAATAAAAGTTTCTTACCTGTCTTTTTAAGAAATTCCCGGAAGGACGAGCCCTCATTTGTTAATAAAGAATAACAATTTGGTCCCTCTGTAATTTCTCTTTGCCCCCTTGAAGAATTCTCAGTTCCTTAAAGTGTAGATAGACGGCCGGGAAGCAAGAAAACACACATTCAAATGTGTTCTCAATACTTCAATTTATTCATAGAAATACAGATCTTATATAGGCAAGTCGAGGGGAATTTCACCCTCTTAACCAATGAGGATATGAATAACATACACATAGGATCTTTGGCCAAGAACATGTGTTTATATAAAATGGCCACATGTACAGAAAAACATGGACATATTAGGAATAGACTTTTGCGAAGAATGCTGAACTGTCTTCAGAGTCCCTCACGAACTCCTTTACCCTTGTAGTCCTAACATTCATGTCCTTATTGGGGCCTTTAAACCAAGAACTAATGTATACATTTAAACATGCATACCTCGCATATGAGTAAGAGATATTTAAAACATAATACAAGATAGATGAAATGGATTACAGGAGGGGTGATAAGAGAGAGGGGAGAAAAGGAGGGGTGAGGCATGTCTGGAATCAACAGAAAGACAGAGAGTGTTTTCTAACAAATTTACAAACGGATAATTGTCTCTCATTTTAATTTTCAATTTTATGAGTTTGGGTTGTTGCGCTCGAATCTGATTTTTGAATAACATAAAAAATTACTCATTATTCTGATTTTCCACTTCTCTGTTTTGCGCTCCAGGTTGGACCGTACCAGTGGGGGGAGTGGGAGTGGGGGTGGGGATGTAGATATATTTACCCAGAGAGCTGTATGTATAGGCCCTATGCCTGTGCATTGGCATGTCTGACCATGCGATAATTTATCATCAGACCTCCATTAACTGTGTAACTGCACGTTAACAACTACAGATTTTCTGGAAGATGTGTGAGTGGATTGTGCTTGATGGTTACGAAAGTGTAATCTGCAGGTTAGTAGAGGAGCTGGGCACATGCAAACAAGTTCAAGAGGTCCTACAGCAGCAATATGGACTCGGGAGAGGCTCCAGTATTTCCTCCATTTCTAAATTCTGCGCATCGAGGAACATTCATTGTTTTGATTACGCTTGGCTAGGGAGAGTTGGTGTAGATGCAGTCGTTCGATCAGCAGTTACTTTTTGCGGCCCTGTGTATGGTAGAAAGATGATGACTGGGATGTTGAGAGCTTCGGGATACAGGTTTGGGCATTGGGCGGCGCCAGAGATTTTTGAACGCAGGTGCTGAGGGGGTGCTGACATTGAACCTGGTCTTGTTTCCCTTCGCTTTGCTACTATGTTATAAACAGGTGTCCTGACATTTTATCCTACCTGTCAGATTGTCCTACCAGGGTTTACTGATGCTTTCACTTTCGATTTCGCGATCTTGTCACGTTTTACAATAAAAGATAATTGTCTGTTTTGCATACATACACCTTTCACTTTATTAATAGTAAACAACAAATCAATGGCTATCTACTTGTATATTTTGATAAAAATCACAACACCAATAAAACGAATTAAGATACAGATGACCAAACAAGCTTCAAAAGGTTGTACTGAAAGGGGTCATTAATCATATGATTGCGTTTTTTTATAAATCTCCTTATTTTGTGTATTTGGTGTACAGAATATGTTGACATGCTTTAATGATCAAAAAACACATTATTTTTCAAATACTGTACATCGTAGGTCCTCTATGCCCCGCCTCTCTAAAACGCTTAGTTTTCTACAAAGTCCCTCCTCCCGACAAGCACAGTCTGCCTGAGCTGCCAGCTGACCCAGTGCATTGTGATTTGCCGAACACCGCAAGCACTCGTCGGAGATGTAACGCCCCTTACCATAATCGTGACCTTCATCTTTCAAAATAAATGTAAAGACAGTAAATAATGTCATTAGTTTTACCATCAGTTCAAGCCGAAAGGGGAACAGACACAGTAATGATGCATTACACAAGCCGTGGTTAAGACAGCTGTCTCTACTGTGATGTGACCCTGTCTCTCTCTCTCTCACACACGCACACACACGCACACACACGATGCGCAAAACTCTTTATTTGAACAGTCAATAGCAAATACTTTTAAACTAGTAACAAAACATACTTACATTCGCTGATTCAGAAGTGCCAGATTGTCATAGCAAAGTCAGAATTATCTCTTCTCCTAGGTTCACGAAACGGTCTTCTATAAAATGCATTGCTGTTCTGTTTTAAGTGATCTTAAAGATTCCTAAATGCTTCTATTTTCGGAAGGCCAAATAAAGTGATTTTGTTTTCGCCTAGAAACACACAGCTCTCCCTGACATGCTGCTTCAACACTAACTGTGGTTACTGAAACCACGCCTTCTTTCTTTGGATGAACATTTGGGCGCTTTATGCAAATATTCCCACATAGTGACCTCGATATGTGGGGGCGTGTTAGAACGAGCCTTTTAGGGGGGCGTGCTCAGTGTCTTAATTTTGATAAAGAATATCTCTGTGGTTTTGAGACTTCATCTTTGCAACTTCAGGGATCTTATCTAATCACGAACAGCTTGTAACACTCCAAAAAAGAATGGAAAATTGGAAATTGCATCATATGACCCCTTTAAAAAATTTTTTAGTCTCTACATGACACCCATGTCTTGTTGACGGGTTTATGATGTTTAATACATTTGGCTGCTTTTAGCCTTACCCCGGAGTTGGTTCACTCTCAGCCTGATACAGCCATACAGCGCTTACATCCACATCCCCACCCCCGCTCCCCCCACTGGTACGGTCCAACCGGGAGTGCAAAACAGAGAAGTGGAAAATCAGAATAATAAGTAAATTTTTTATGTTAGTTCAAAAATCAAATTCGGGCGCAACAACCCAAACTCGTAAAACTGAAAATTAAAACGAGAGACAATTATCCGTTTGTAAATTGCTCCAAAAAAAATTTAAATTAAAGTTTGAAGCCAACTTTTCATTTGGTAAATTTTGATGGTGCGAATTAAACAAAGAACTGCAAAGGGTTACACGGGTTTACCATTACCGCTTGTTTTATTCTAATAAGGATTTGTCATTGTAATTTGATTTTAAACTGTTGCGTTAATATAAAATGTGTGATCTGTTTATTGATAAGTATGCTACCATGTTCTTTATTTACTTACAGTTTCGTGAACTTACGTATTCGTTATTTTTCTGTTCTACTTTTATTTAAATAGACCTACCCTTTGCGGCTGAGCGGGGCGAGATTACACGGGGACGCGGGGGACGGTTCCCCCCCCCACTTTTAATAGCATAAATTCGTTCCCCGGCACTGTTCGTGGCAGTGTGTTCGCATAGAGGTTTTCAAGAGCCGGTGTGAATAAATATAGATTTAAATTCAAGAGACAGGATAGTCTGTGCATGATCTGATGTTTTATTCTGACCCAGAATAAGGCGAGATGAACATTGCGGAGCGCTAAACACTCCATGCAGTGTATTTTTCATTCATACTCGAAGCCGGAGGGGCTCTCCCGCAGAAGTCGTACAAGGAAATTCCTAATATGCGTCCAGCTATGCTGTATGAAAACAGTTGTTCTCAGAAAAACAGAAACGTTTGGAAACAAATATGAAGACATTAAACATACGATTGCGAAAATATATGATTTATTTGTGTTTGTCAAGTCATCTCCAAGTAATAAATAAAGTATATGAACAATGCAGTGCTAATTGACATAGCATTTATTACAGTATAGAAAATATTCTGCCTTATTATGTGATAAAAAAAGTGTTTGTAGTATATAAACAAATCATTCCTTATGGTTATCTGTCGCAGCAGTTTCTGATTTCGAAGTCAATTAACAGCAGAACTTATAGAACAATTAAAGTTGCCTTATACCCATCAAAAGTTTTTGAACAGTAAGATTGTTCATGTTTTTAAAGAAGTCTCTTCTGTTCAGACAGCCTGCTTTTATTTGATCCAAAGTACAGCAAAACAGTAATATTTTGAAATATTATTACAATTTAAAATGAATGTTTTCTATTTGAATATATATTTTTTAAATGTAATTTATTGTGATTTCAAAGCTAAATTTTTAGCATCATTACTCCAGTCACACGATCCTTCAGAAATCATTCTGATATTCTGATTTGCTGCTCAAAAAAACATTTATTATTATTATTATTATGATGTTGAAAACAGCTGAGTAGAATTTTTTTCAGGTTTCTTTGATGAATAGAAAGTTCAGAAGAACCGCATTTAGGTTCTGAAATAGAAATCTTTTGTAACATCATAAATGTCTTTATTATCACTTTTGATCAATTTAAGCGTCCTTTGCTACACAATAAAATTGTTCATTTCTATCATTTACTTTTCCACCAAATAAAATTATACTGACTCTGGCTTTTGATTGTACATTTATAATGTTACAAAAGTTTTTTATTTCACATAAATACTGATCTTTGGGTCCTTCTATTCATCAAAGAATCCTGAAAAAAATTTACTCAATTGTTTTAAATATTGATAATAATAATAATTTAAAAAGGTTTCTTGAGCCCAATGTCCTATTATAATGATCGGCTGAAATTATGTGGCATGTGACACTGAAGACTGGAGTAATGATGATGAAAATTCAGCTTTGATCACAGCAATACATTACAGTTTAACAGATATTCACACAGAAAGCAGGTTTTTTAAATAGTAAACATATTTCACAACATTACTGCTTTTGCTGTACTTTGAATCAAATAAACGCAGGCTTGGTGAGCACAAGAGACTTCTGTCCCCCCTCACTTCTTGAAAATGATGGTGCTACGCCCCTGGGTCTGAGTTATTACGTGCTGCTAGTTCTGATTTGTGAGTAATTTGTTTTGATAGAAAATGTTTGTCTATATTAAAAGTTTTGCTCTTAACAGACCTGTGTGTTTTGTATCACTAGTGCAGTGTCCATTCTCGGACGCTCAGCCGCTTCCGGCTCGCGCTGTTCTGTAGTTTATTAAAGGGGTCATATGATGAATTTTTCCTTTCTCTTTTGAAGTGTTTACAAGCTCTTTGCATAAAGGAGATCTATAAAGTTGCAAAGACTAAAGTCTCAAATCCAAATAGATATTCTTTATAAAAGTTGAGAGTCAGCCACACCCTCCTAAAACGGTTCTAACACGCCTCACATGTCTACGTCACTATGTGGGAAATTTGCATAACACCGCCCAAATGTTCATCCAAAGAAAGAAGGCGTAACTTTTATTCTCACTGTGTTGTATTGTTGTCGCCATGTGTTTCATTGTGAAAGTGAAACTACTTTGTTTGGTCTTCCAAATGCCTAGAGCTGATCCGTGCTGGTCGCTGAGGAAATACATCAATGTCGCGCTGTGGATCGCCGGATCGGCTTTCACCTGTGGACGAAGCGGAGTCCAGCCCGGAGGTCGTCACATGTGTTTGCCGCAAACCTCCGCTCACTCCAAGCCCCGCGCTCTTTTGGAAAGGACACTGACTATAAATCACGTGGTTAAGTTGTATTTTTACAACCCTGTTCCAGAACAGTTTTCAACCAAATATTAAATAAATATGATTATAGTCCTGCTGTTTTCTGACTCACAGTTTGTAAGTACGTTTTCATTTAAAGGATTTGCCACTGATGATTCAAACGCGAGTTTTGAGCAGTGTACAGTAGCACTTGTTGTTTGTCATTTCTCCGATCACAAATGCAGACATGGTTTTATGTTTATGCGGCACGATGCAAAGCAGCGGGTAAAAAGACAGTGTAAGTCATTATAATCCATAATTATGTCCACTGGATGCAACAAGTGCCTCGTTTGTAATGGGTTTTATTGGTTTTGTCTCTTCGCTCCGGCAGGACAGGGCATCACAATATGGTAAGCACGTAACATTTCCGTCACACGCTTGAGGTATTCGGCCAATCACAACGCACTGGATAGCTGGCCAATCAGAGCACACTTCGCTTTTCAGACCGATGAGTTTTGTAAAAATCGACGCGTTTCAGAAAGGCAGGGCATAGAGGAGAAACAATAATGTACAGTATGTGGAAAATAATGTGTTTTTTAACCTGAAATAGCATAAACACATTTCATTACACCAAATACACAAAATAATGTTCTTTTTAGCAGCATCATATGACCCCTTCAAAAGTTTATTAATTCTGAAGGTGTCACGTGTCCATATTGCACCAAAAAGCGACACGGCGCTCCCTTGGGTCCACAGCAACACACTCGTCACGCATGAAGTTGATTGGATGAATGGTTCTCGACATAATAAAAATGCAGACAGACAGACACACAGATATTCCTGCCTTTATTAGAGAGAAGAATATGTTCAGCCCCCTCCCTCCGAAGCTTTGAATATTCGGTGTTGATTACTACCGAAGCTTCGAAGCTCAAAAAATGATATTCGGACCAGCCCTAGCCCCTAGTAAAACATTTTTTTTTTTTACAAATTGCTTCTCTAGGAATGTCAAAGTTTCCATGTTTACTTCAATGTATTAATTAAATGTTTAATGCATTTTCACACATTTATATAATCTGATAATATAACCGTTTCATTCTACTTTCTAAAGACTGTCTAAAGTCTAAAAGTTTGAAAACCTTGCTCTACACTACTATATTATAACGCCTCATAGTTTCATTAAAAGTGAAATGCATCACAGGCAAAAATAACATTCAAGACCATTCCTGTCTGTTACAGCATTGTCATATTTGTCTGCCTTTACATCTTGAACACATGCAATACAGACACGCAGTCATGCTTCAACGTGTTTAGACCTAAAAGAGATGTCAAAGTTCAACACACCAAAGATATATGCCTTCAGTCCAGGCTTATAGCTTGACCTCTGCCCTCACATAGTCATTACTCTTTCTCATCATATGTTTTCTGTTAGCCTTGCTTCTCTCCATCCCTTTCAAGCATCCAGCATTTCATCAACCTTCCCTGGACTTTTGATACTGTGTTTTCATCTCTGAATGCATTATCTTAAGTAAATGCTAGCATTATCAGCACTGACTTCCTGGGAATTCATTACCTTTTGGAATGCCTACATGTTGAAGGCTGCATATTTGCCATATCATATGGAGCTGTACATTGTCAGGTTTCCCAAAACTTTCCTGTGCGTCATTTCAACCCTATACTCTTTTTATACCAATTTCTAAAATTTTGTCACAGTTTAAGTTATGACTTTCTTTAGCTCAGTAAGCATAGTTATGACTTTATTTAGCTCAATAAGCATTGAGTAATATGTAGGCAAAGATTCGTAATTGGGGGAGGAAAACATGTTTACTTCAAGGGTTTGGATTTCAGTGCTGTAAGCATTATGTGTTTGCTTTCTCATGACACAATGACATGAAAAGTTAAAAAAATGCTTGCTACGTTTTCCAATATTATCACATTCTTGTGAGGAGACTTCAGGAAACATCCTCCACTGGGTTCCAGTCTGTTTACATAGCCATTATTTAGTGCTGTGCTCATTACACCAGAAGATGAAGATCTCATGCTTTAGTTGTCACAGTCTGAACTCCCACATGTGCTATGCTTGTGCTTGTTAATTACGTTTTCCATTAATGTACATCACAACAATTGAGGCCCAAGTAGGATTTTTTTTTTTTTGACAGGAGGAGTTGGATATTATATGTAAATTGCTCACAGGAGGTGCGTTGTCTGTGTGGATGAGCAAGGCCAGATAACATATTTTAAAGAAGTATGTGAGCACAGACGCAAGCTGTCAACGTTCTGTTAGGTTGAACTTACTCAACGTGTGCTATTGCGTTGGAATGGTGGTAACAATCTTCAGTACTCAAGGGGGCGATAGAGTACATAGAGCACTCAATGCAGCCCTCAACAGGACATTTGCGAAAGACACATGAGGTGAAACATTTCCGCATCACTTTGAACTCACAAATTTGTCTTTAACCAATATAAAGTTGCATCATTTGGAAGTGACCTCTGAGTAAACAGTGCTTCATGCATTGCTACGCTATTGATCATGGAAAATGAAACTTCTTAGTTTGCAAAGTTTCAATTAAGTAAGTTTTGCTAACTTGACCAGGCTTTTAGAAATACAAATTCAAATATCTCTGACATTAAATGGAATATGTTATTATTCAGGTACCATAAGTTGCTACAAACACTTAACTTGCTTAGCAAAAATTTGTGATGACGGTAATTGACTTGGCATACAAAACAGAGCATAAAAGAAAGACATTTTGTGCATCTGAATAAGCATAAAGTTCCCAGATGACTTACTACTTACGGCCAAATTCTGAAGTGCTCATGCAGTGGACACAATATTCCACGAGACCACGGGCGATTAGTTGTGAATGGCAGTGAAGCTACGTAACTGATGCTTTTAGGTGACGTGATCATGACCAATGTGGTACATTCGAATTACATTCATACTACACATTTCAGTTACATGGAACACCCTTTTAACCATCTCAAAGAAGCACCTATTTAGAGATTATGCGATTTCAGATGCAGCCATTTAAGCTAATTCCTGTTGTAGCACCCCTTGTGGAAACGCTGAGAATGCAACACATGCTAGTGACACATTTTGCAAGGTAAACGACATAGGGAATCAAGATTGTGTGGTAGCTTATGTTTTTCTTCCAACTTTATTGTGATAGACTGAAGTGCATTGAGAGACGGAATGGTGGAAAACCACAGAGAGCTGTGATCATGATTACACAAGGTCAATAAGCAAATATCCATAGAGACTACAACTGTCAGTGTACAAAGATTTGATGGGAAGAAAAACATGTTTCATCAGTGGCTGGTACCTCAACAAAGTCAAGATGATCTCTAGACAACATTACCTATAACAGCAGTCCAACATAAGCCTGATTACATAAGATATTACCAACACAGAAGAGACAAAGGGATAAATAGTAAAATAGGTTTATAGAGTTCCTCATTTTACAAAAGCACATGGTTTAGTTCATATTTTGATAATATTACTGGTTACTGGACCTTTGCTAAACTTTTTCAGGCAACACAAGGCAACATCCATGAAACGCTGCTGAAAAATGCTGTTTTGGTTTAACAGATAGCTGAATAATTGCAAAGAAAGACTCAACATACCCAGCTATTATCAGCAATTTGAATCTTTTGCTGTCAGAACAATTGCCATTCACCCTGTATTTAGACATAAGGACCTCACTAATATAGAGGAATTTGTTATAAGATGAGTGAGTCTAGGCATGCAGTTCCTGTTGGGAATGTCTGTGACTTTGCTCTGCTGATTTCAGTAATGGTTTTGGACTTGGGGCAACACATTTATTGAAGAATAACTTTGAGGAATTCCAATCTGGACAATCAAATCTTAAGAGTAACTGAATGTTCTTGTTCTTCTCAGTTAACCCAATCAACCTATGGTCTTATTACATCTGAGACATTAAACAGAAGAAAACTTTAAAGTAAAGTTTAAAGTAGAAAATGGACTGTGTAGTGTGGTACCAGAAGTCATACATTGTTTGTGAGATGTTTGCTAGCTGCAAAAGATTTTCTAGATATCTGAAATGGCACAGATACTTTTTAGAGTTGCGCATTTACAGCCATAAGAATGTTACCACACAGTGCTTTCATACAGCGTTTCTGGCCGCCATGAATCAAACCATGGCACCACCGAACACATCAGTCACAGATTTGATGACACAAGCACTAGGGCTGTAATCAGCGTCTCACAAACACACAACAAGGGGACTTTCTGGTCTGTTAGCCACCCGCCTACACAGACAACCCCCTCTTTTGGTGCTACAGCATCAATTACAGCATGTGTTGGCTTTGCCCCTTCTAAGTGTTACTGGAAATGTTGCAGTGTATGAGTGTGAGCATGCACGTGTGTATGGTGATGACTTATTTTCTCTGATGTGTATTCCTTCAAACAATGTAGCATTGCAATCCCCAATGTCCTATATGGAAATTATTAACACGTCTGTGTTTGCATGACAACCAAAAACCTCATCCTACAACTGTTTTGTATGGTGTCCGAGAGAGCCCAACGCGTGCAACTTAAGAAAACACATGCAAATAGGAAAAGCATCAGCAAATTAAATAAACATCTTCATCAGTTTGTCAACACACGCGCTGCAAATACTCACAACACGACCAAATACAGAAACGCATTGCATGTAGCACAGACCACAACGGAAATGTTTCAAGGGGACCCGAACAACCCTTACGAAAATTAACCATGGTTTTATTATAGCCTAGTAAAAGTGTAGTAATGATGTTTTTGGCGTATACCATTTTACCAGACTATATATTTTAATATTGGTGGGGAGTACTATTGTGTAACTACACAAATACCATGGTTAAACTAGTGTAATTTGTCATTACATGGTTTAACTATAGTAAGCCTAACCATGTTGTTTTCTAACAAACCATATGGGTAATTTTTGTAAGGGAAGTTGTAAAAGTAAGTTAGCCAGCTTGCATAACGTTTAACAGTTACAAAGTTACATTGTGTATTTCGTCAGCTTATTTAGGCTAATAATATCGAAAAAAGCTAAGGAATCATATGATCAGGAAATCGCACCTTTCAGAATAGACACGTGTCCCAGCCAGGTTCCTCACTTGTTGTGGTCGCCATATACATTTCGAGGGCGTTGTGCGTATTTGCAGTGCATTTCTGTATTTGTAATGTTGGAGTCTTGTAGCGGCATTTCTGTATTTGGCGTGTGTGGTCTTTGCAGCGCGTTCTGTAGTGGTTTGTTTTGCGCTAATTGCAGCGCGTTCTGTATTGGTGTGTTGGTGAGTTATTACGCACCCTGTTCTGTATGTTAGTCGTGTTGTGAGGATAGCCGCACGTTTCGTATTTGGTTGTGCTCGTGGTCTTGCCAGCGTTTTGTATTGGTCGTGTTGGGAGTATTGAGCACGCGTTCTGTAGTTGATAGGGTTGTGGTATTAGCCGCGACATTTCTGATGTTGGTCGTGTTGATGAGGTATCAAGCGGCGCTTTCTGTATTTGGCGTGTTCTGAGTATTGCAGCGCGTTTCTGTAGTGGTCGTGTTGGTGGTCTTTGCAGCGCGGTGCTGTATTTTTTTTTTGGGTTGTTGTTTTGAGTTTAGACAGCGCGTTTGGTATTTGGTTGTGTTTTGAGTATTAGCAGCGCGTTTCTGTATTTGGCCATGTTGTGAGTATTAGCACCGCGTTTCTGTATTTGGTCGTGTTGTGAGTATTAGCCGCGCGTTTCTGTATTTGGTCGTGTTGTGAGTATAAGCAGCGCGTTTCTGTATTTGGTCGTGTTATGAGTATTTGCAGCGCGTTTCTCTATTTAGTTGTGTTGTGAGTATAGCCGCGAGTTTGATTTGTCGTGCTGTGATGCTTAGCAGCACATTTATGTATTGGTCGTGTTGTGAGTAGAAGCAGGCGTGTTTGTATTTGGTTGTGGTAGAGTATTTGCAGGCGTTTTCGGATTGGTCGTGTTGGGAGTCGTGCACGCTGTTGATTGGTTGTGTTTTGCGTATTAGCAGCGAGTTTCTGATTTGGTTGTGGTTTGAGTATTAGCAGCGCGGTTCTGTATTTGGTAGTGTTGTGAGTATTAGCACAGGGTTTGTATTTGTGTCGTGTTGAGTAATAGCGCCACGTTTCTGTATTGGTTGTGCTGTGAGTCTTTGCAGGCATTTATGTATTTGGTCGTGGTGTGAGTATTCGCACCGGTTCTGTATTTTTGATCGTGTTTGAGTTTAGCCGCGCGTTTCTGTATGTGGTCGTGCATGTGAGTCTTTAAGCACCATTACTGTATTGGTGTGTTGTGAGTATAAGCAAGCGCGTTTCTGTATTGGTCTTGTTGGGAGTATTAGAGCGCGTTCTGTATTTGGTCGTGTGCTGTGAGGTGAGCAGCGCCATTCTGTATTGGTTGGTGTTGTGAGTATAGCTAGTGTGTTCGGTATTGGTCGTGTCGTGAGTCTTGCAGGCGTTTCTGTATTGGTTGTGTTTTGAGTATAGCAGCGCGTTTTGTGTTTGGTGTGTGTGGATATTAGCACGGCGTTTCTGTATTTGTTTGTGTTGCGAGTATTTGCATTGTGTTTCTGTATTTGGTCGTGTTGTGAATCTTTGCAGCGCGTTTCTGTATTTGGTCGTGTTGCAAGTATTTGCAGCGCGTTCGGGATTTGGGCGTGTGTGATCTTTTACAGTGCGTTTCTGAGTTGGCGTGTTGTGATCTGGCAGGGTTTCTGGATTTGGTCGTGTTTGAGTCTTTGCAGCGCGTTTCTGTTATTTGGTCGTGCTTGTGATCTGTAAGCGCGTTCTGGATTGGTATTGTGGAGTCTGTACCGCATTTCTGTATTTGTCGGTGTGCGTATTAGCAGCGCGTTCTGTATAGGCCATGTTTGTGAGTATTAGCCACGCGTTTCTGTATTTGTTTGTGTTGCGAGTATTTGCATTGTGTTTCTGTATTTGGTCGTGTTGTGAGTATTAGCAGCGCGTTTCTGTATTTGGTCGTGTTATGAGTATTTGCAGCGCGTTTCTTTATTTGGTCGTGTTGTGACGGTCTTTGCAGCACGTTTCTGTATTTGGTCGTGTTGCGAGTATTTGCGGAGTGTTTCTGTATTTGGTCGTGTTGTGAGTCTTTGCAGTGCGTTTCTGGAGAGACTAGAGATTGGAGTACTGTTGTAGGCGTTCTATAGTTGGGTTGTGTTGTGCGTATTTGCAGCGGGTGTGTTGTCAAACTGATGAAGATGTTTGTGGACTTAAAAGGTTCTAGGCGAATTGTTGAATAAAGTCGTTTGTTTTTTTTTCTTTTGCGCACAAAAAGTATCTCGTAGCTTCGTAAAATTACGGTTAAACCACTAATGTCACATGGACTACTTTAACGATGTCCTTGTATTTTTCTGCAAGAGCGAATTGATTGGGTGTACCTGGCTGTCTATGGGAGGTGGCAGGAGTGTCAGATTCCAATTAACATATCTTACATTGTGTCCACGACGTGAACAGGTCTTACGGGTTTGGAACGGCAAGAGGGTGAGTAATTAATGACAGAATTTTCATTTTTGGTGAACTATCCCTTTAGAGTGCGGCTTGCAAGACATACGGCCCGCACTCTCCCAGACGCAGAAGCGACACAGCTCTCTGTTCCCACCTCCATCTGTCAGTGGATCATCAGCTTTCTGACAGATAGACAACAGCTAGTCTGACTGGGGAAATTCATGTCAAACAGTCACACCATCAGCACTGGCGCTCCCCAGGAATGAGCTCTGTCCCCACTTCTTTCTCCCTGCACCGCTGTTGACCCCTCTGTCAAGCCTGAAAGTTTGCAGACGATCAAACTCCGTTGCGGCCTCTTATAGGACGAGATGAGTGCATTTAGAAGCGAGTTGAGCAGCTGGCTGGTGGTGCGTCTGTAGAAAGTCTATGACGAGAGCCAGGGAAGCAAGCGCCGCTCTAATTACCTGGGTGCACTGTGGGAAGTTGTTAATTTTAGTAAAAAATGCTGTGCACTTTAGACTTTTAATGTCATATGAGTCATATTTGCACGGTTTATTTTGGTATATCGATTATTCTCATCCACTTTTGAAGGAGAGGAGACAACGGCCTCCCTTGCCCTCTTCGGAGGAAAGCCCCTGACGTAAGTGAGTACACCCCTCACATTTTTGGAAATATTTTATTATATCTTTTCAAGTGACAACACTGAAGAAATGACACTTAGCTACAATGTAAAGTAGTGAGTGCACATCTTGTATAACAGCGTAAATTTGCTGTCACCTCAAAATAACTCAACACAAAGCCATTAATATCTAAACCGCTGGCCACAAAAGTGAGAACACACTACTAAGTGAAAATGTCCAAATTGGGCCCAAAGTGTCAATATTTTGTGGCCACCATTATTTTCCAGCACTGCCTTAACCCTCTTGGGCATGGAGTTCACCAGTATATATATTATTAGCTAGTATTCGGTGTGTTATCCTGTCTGTACACTGGAAGCTTCTGTCACCAGAACAAATTCCTTGTATGTTCAAACATACTTGGCAATAAAGCTCTTTCTGATTTTGGTTTTATTAAATAATTTCTGACATTTTGATCTGATTCTTTCGTGGTGCTTGAGGAACTGGGGGAAGGAAGTCAGTCACTTTGTGATGATTTTAGCATTTTGTCTGCTACTTTGTGAAGGAGAGTCATAATGCAAGAGCCAGCTGGATAAAAGTAGTGCTTCTGCAACATACCTGAGCAGCTCAACTAGATCCCTGGAAAAATGGTCATGATTATAATGCAATATTAAGATATAATATATTGCTAAAATTTATTTATTATAGTTTAACAATAGGAAATGCTTAAAACAGTTTGTGTACGTCTCCCTCTGCAGGACATTTTCAGTACTGACTTTCCATAAAACAAGCTTTAGATCACCTGTACAAATCTTACTTAAAATTACGTACATTTCCCATTTATGTGTAAGATACACTGAAAAAAATGGTATAGGATTTACTTTGAATCAATTTTCAAGAAACAAGAAATTGCTTGTAAATTCAGTTCAGTTCATTACAATAAAACAGAAGTAACACCTTGAATTAAATATAACATTTTGAAGTAGAAAGACTGAAATTATTTTCATGTGAAATGTCAATAAAGCTCAGAAACAGTCTATCTTTGTTTTATTTATACAACTTTGAAAAATCATTTTTATGGTGTAACTGAGAAGTCATACTCTTTTATATGCATTTTAAATGATTATTACATAATTTAATAACATTTTATGATTCCACTTTCCACTTTACTTTGTCCTTTTACGGGAAATTTGTTTTGGACAATACAGGTAAAGCTGCATAGCAAGAATATGATTAATAAACATTTCATAACAAATAAAAAACACAAAGAAATGAGTTCAAAGAGTTCAGTTAAGTTTTATTAAAAGCTAAGCAAACATTAAAATACTGAAACAGATAACCTTTTCCAAACTTTTTTTTTTTGCTCCATTTTGTACAAATCACAGTTGTTCAAAAATATTACAAATGATTCAATAAAACTTTTTTCTTTTGCAAGAGCAGCAAAACATTCTTATTTTGTATTTTGAAAGCCCTTAGTAATGTGTGTGTGTGTGTGCTTTTTCTAGTTCAGAACAAGAAAAATAATTACAGAACGAGTATCAGAAACAATAATAAAATTAAGAAAAAAAACAACTTTAAGTAGTTATAAATTCGAAAGAGGAAAAGAGGTCAAGGGAAGGGTCGGCTGTCAGTGACACCTATACCTCACCTCAAGAAGACAACAAATGGCAAGGACCATTTAAACAGATCACCTCACCACAAGTGGAAAGGGGGACAGGGTTTACCAAAGGGCATACAAGTGCTCCACTATAATTGACAGATAATACGGCCCTTTTCTTTCATGTAGATGAAGGTGGATTTCAAAGCTCAGAAAGGAAGTTGGTTGGAGAGCCCCTCTGCTGAAACACAGAAACTAACAAGGGCTTGAAGTGGTCTCTGCCTATGACCTGAGGTCAGATTGTTAATTTTACAAGCAGTAAGATGTGGTAAACCTTTCCAGTTTAATACAAATGTTGAGAGTTTAAAAAAAAAAATAAATAAATAACCTTTAAAAAAATCACCGCAATAACTGCTCTCTGGTATTAGTATTTTACAAAAATATAACTGAACCAAAGTCATATTCCAAAAAGAATGTTGTGTAACATTTCCCCTGTCAAACACCAATTTATATTACCCTTAGCCATGTAAAAAAATAAAATAATAAAATAAAATAAACCCCTGACCTTCAGTTGACTGTAGAGAGCGCAAGTGTGCCTCTGACGCTCCGTTAATGTGCATGTGTTTACATTCACTCTCATCCCAACAAGTATGATCACTGTTCACAACAAGCACAGGTTTCCACTCAGCTCAGCACAATCAAAGAGGAATGAAAACACCCAAAATGTTAGAGGGAAAAGCATGAAAATATATTTCCCATCACTCAAAAACCAAAGGGTATTGCTACATGCTGGCCACAGGCATGCAGAAGGAGCAATACAGTGGTCTGCCGGCTGTCAGCTGAAGTGTGTGTTTGTTAGTGCACTACAATTACCTTGATTAAAACTAAAGGCAGAAACCTCTCTTCAGTCAGACCCCCCCCACCACCACCAATTAAAGGCACAGCAATAGACCACAATTCTCAAGTGCTCTCACGTTTCTTACAGTGGGTTTCTAATGCTGTACTGTTATTAAATAAATAGAACTACAACCACAATGTGTCATTTATAATGAACATGATAAACATTTAGAACAACATTAAGTATCTGTAAGGGTTTTGGATGAACTTTTTGAACTTCGTAATTAGGGCTGATTTTTTTTTTCAACATGACGAAAGTGCATGCTAATTCCTTAGTAATGAAAGCTACTGTTATTCATAGTTACATACCATTCCACACTAAAAAATGCTGGGTTATTTCAACCCAACTTTGGGTCAAATTTGGACTAACCCAACTTTTGGGTTAAAAATTTAATATAAAAATTTAACCCAACAGTTGGGTTAGACCATATTTGACCCAAAGTTGAGTTGAAATAACCCAGCACTTTTTAGAGTGCATGCACATCTTACTTGTAAACGTGCACTGATAAATACTTTACAATTTGTTGCTAAAGACTACTGTTAAATTGAAAGAAAATCCACAAAGAATATAATTTGTATCAAATTTCAAGGTAAAGTGCATATTTAGCTAGCAGTTATACTGTTAGCAGGGATCTTTCGTGTTGTTATTCACAGCCTGAACCACTCTCACTTTAAATGAATCGTTCATTCAAACGTGAACATTGTCATCATTTACTCACCCTCATGTCATTTCAAACTTGTATGACCTTTTTTTTTATTTTTTTACTTCTGTGGAACATAAAAAAAGATATTCTGAAGAATGTTTTTGTCCATGCAATAAAGTTGAGTTGGATGCCATTGACTTTTTTTATAGAAAATTATATAGACTAAACAGCTGAACCATTCTTTCAAAATAACTTCTTTTGTGTCCTGCAGAAGAAATAGATCCATACACCTTTCAAACATCATGAGGGTGAGCAAATGACAGAATGTGCATTTGGGGTGAACGATCCTTTTAAGGGCTAATGGACCTTTCTAATACTGTTTATTTGAAATCTACAAAACCACCTAATTTCTACAGAAAAACATGGATCACATGTCCTTGAAGTTAATGAAGGCATATTCGATTAAAGCACAAGGTACAAAGAATTTGAGCAGCCAACATAAAAGTCTCATAGTAAGTATTAGGGATTTTTTTTTTATGTAAGCACAAAATATGCAGGGCCATAAGGAGCACCGTTTTAATGGAAGAAACCATTCCATGCTACAAAATGTTTTAAAAAGCCATAGTTTAGAAACAGTCAGTGCCATGCACATCAAAGGCAGACCAAATCTAAAATAAAAGTGCAAAAGCAAATAGTCAAAAAACTAAAAGTGTTAACAAGCCCGAAATCACCACGGCAACAACGCTTTCCATCCCAACAAGCATGCTGATGTTTGTAGTGTACTTGAATCGCTCATCTGGGGTGATGGTCTTTAACTCAGACAGGAGAGCTGTGATTAAGTGCATAATTCATCACAGAGCCAATCTGCAAATACACAGCAAGGTCATACATTCGTTATTTTGCTAATTATTGAGCCTTTAGGCATAGTGTGGCATCTATAATCATTAATTTATTTGTCTGCCCCTATAAATAAAGCATCTTAATGGGATGAACATATAAAAGTGCCTCTACAGGTGAATGTCAAGACGGTAGCATACAGACAAGTGTCTGCTCTCCGCTTCCTTCTTATTTGTCATTTATTTATTATTTGAGTGCAGAAAGGCCTGTCTGAGCACATGGGCTCTGCATGTCTATTTTTGTAGCTGTTGATGATTTCAGCTCATCTGGTGTGAAAAGCAGGGTGCAGCCTTGAGGAAGTGAAGTCAGAAAGCCAGAAATAGAAAAAGGGTGGCATGGAAAACTTAAAATGTCTCCGAGTTCTCATTCACCTCCAAAGTAGCTATTAAAAACACTTTTGTTAAAAGGCACGCAACAGGCAAAACAAACATGCTTCACCGAGAAATACTTGAATGTAGAAGGGAAAGTGTAACAATGGTCATAGGCACTCATGTTTTCCGGACAAGACTCTAGCAAACGAATGTTAACAACACTCTACAGCGCATGCACATCTGAAAGAAGGAACTGAGAGTGGGTATGTTAGCATATCACTGTCAGTTTAACCACAAAACCTGTTTCAAAGTACAAAGCTTGAAATCGAAAGCTATTCAATTAAAATAGAAGGATACACTTTTGATTTACAGCCTATGTTGGGATATTTTGTTATTAAGATCGAAACAGGTAAACTTGTGTAAAGCGGCGGTCACACTACACTTTTCTTTCCATTTACTTCCATTCATACGCATGCAAATGCTGGAAACCGGAAACGCAAGCTCGTGCGAAGGAAGTTTTACATTTCGCTGCGTTCCAAAGCGTCATGGCTTGTCATTTTAGCGGAATTAAACAATCATAAACTTTCAATTTGCTGGTCCGCACGCAGCATTGCAGGAGAGCAGAGTAGATTGTATATTTTTACATTTTGGATTTATTATTATTTGTTATATGGTGAATACTTTGTACTATGTTTTTAAAAAACAAATGACACCACAGAGCATGACATCGTATCACGACTGTTGCAGGGCTCAAAGTCTAGTGAAACCGCCCTTTAAGGAGATGATGGGTGAGTGGTTGAACGCTGTGACATTTAGCAGGTTAATCCGGAGCACCGATTTTATCTGCAAGTGTAAAGTGCAAAGAGAAGCCTCACATTGCAACATATCAAACACTACAGGAAGTGGATCGATAGTTTCTCCCTCAGTTTGGCTAACTGCAGAGGTAGAGGAGCAGAGGAATAACAGAGAGGAGCGGCGAAGGAATAAGAAACATCGCAACCTACTTTCTGGTTCACCAACAGCAAAGAGCTGAAGTAGTGCTACAAAACAAGTGCATTTCACAAGGGTGTGAAGATCTGCAACAGGACTGACAAACAAATGAGTAGCTAATACTTAAGCAGGGTAAATTCAGAAGGCATGGACGCCCCCCAGTGGTGGAGGTGAAAGGCAAGCAAGTCGAGGAGCTTGCTAGTGGTCAAATCACAAAACTCAATCGACAGAATGTCAAATAACAGCTGTGATTGCTAATACTCTCCTGGCAGTGGTAAAATAGCCCTAATTTCATAGTTTACTTGCTGTCAAGTTTTTGTTTCAGCAGATTTTGGTAAGGCGTTTGTGTTTGTATGAGTTGTCTGTCTGAGTGTCTGTCTTTGGTGCTGTCCTAGAGTTTTTTTTAGTGAGTGACAGACCTGAACTACACACCCCTTCTGTTCTACCACATGAACAAAATTTTGTAACAGGAAAAGCAATTTGAAAAACACTTCTTCTTTAAGCAACACAATTGGTATTCTGAGACAATATGGGGCAATGGAAGATTCAAAATGGAGAATTGTTTTTATGAAGCATGAAGGCAGGGGCAATAACCCCTTTATTTTAACAATTTATTTTATATGTATATCCCTGCCGCCATTTTAGTTGCTAGTTGTATTCAAAGCTAAGCTATGTTTCAGCTTGTAAGCATTGAACATGACGGTTTTCCCAAATCAGCACAGCAGCACCATGCAGCATTCGTGTGCCCAGGCGCCAGCGCTCAGACGGGGTGCTGTTGTGAGTGTGTGTGTGTGTGGTCTTGTATAATAATAACAGTCTTAAGAGGCGAAAGCAGGTCACTGCAATGATGCTGTTCCCTATGTGATGCTGCGGCGAGACTTGTTGCATTCGCACAGTAGAACATGTAACATTGAGAAAGAGAATGATTTGAGACTTTCTCCAAACCTTCTCCTGTTTAATGACACATACGCTATGAGCTCTCGTGGCGGGCAGTCCACTAAGGCCCAGCGTGGGTAGGGAAGGCTAAAGCTCAGAGGCAAAGAGGACCCCGGACTCGCTTTCAGCAGTCAGGACATATGCACAGAAACAGGGCTCCCCAGGCTTGGCTACATGCCTCTGGGCTGAGATGAGGGTGAGGAGTAAAGGGGGGGGTTGAAAGGATGAATGGAGGAAGACCCTCAGGAAATGTGGGGTGCTGAGGAGGATGGGTGTCTCCAGAAAAACCAGCCCCGTTTGGTGTGCTGCTTGCGTAAGATCTCCTCCTCGCGCTCTCGCTCTTTTTGAGAACGGAGGTAGCGGTCTTCCTCCTTCAGGAACCACACAGGGGGCCAGCGATGCTTCTCAAAATGTTTCTGGTTTTCTGGAAGAACAAATGACAAGATCAAGGAAATACACCGGAATTTTCTCACTTCAAAACACTTTAAAATAAATGTTTTCTATTTTAATATATTTTCAAATGTAATTAATTTCATCATTATCAACTGAATTATTATCAAGGACTCCATAGAAAGTTCAAAAGAACAGCATTTATTTAAAATAAAAATCTTTTGTAACTATGTTTTTACTGTCACTTCTGATCAATTGAATCAATTGCCGAATTAATTTTATTTATACATAATATAAATCAAATAAATTAATTAATAAAAACACTTCTTGCCCCTTACCAGGAGACATAGTCTTCATGTCTTTAGGGAATTTTCGACAAACTCTATTGTAGTTGGTGCAGATGTGATGCAGACACCAAGCAGAGAGCTGTTTGGCATTGTGGAACTACAGCAGACAGAAAGCAGAGTTGGCACAGAGTGATTTCTCTCAAAGAGGCTCATTTGAAAAGCAAAGTCTGTTCATCCTTTGAACTAGAATAAAGTAGGCTATGAATGAATGGCAATTCTGTAATGTGCTCCATTGGTTATATTGCTACTTCATTACTCAGTGTGAGTGTCCTCTGCATTCTATTAAAGGCTTTGTTTGCTTCATCTTTATTAATGTTACCTGAGCCATCTCCAGATAGGCCAGCACATGTCCATCAATGTCCACCCCTTTAACGGACAACTGCAATAGCTCCTCAACAGCATGTTGCTCTGTAGACCATGGCAAAACACCATACAGCAAGTGTTAATATGTCAGCCATGGAGCTTAATGGTTAATGATTTGCAAAATACTCCATAACAACAGAATCGTCAACATTGAAAAATGTCACACCTTCACTGGTGTATTTTAACAAATACAGCATGCTGTAGTTTAGATGTAGATAATATTTATTTGGTTTATTTATTTTTCCAAATTATTGGCTAGTGCCACCTCTAGTAGCTTTGATGAATTTAAATACTATCATTTGTAATATTAACCAACATTTTTGTCCATGGCAGCTGTTAACTTTACAGATCCAAAATATTTGCAGATTAAGTCTTTGCAAATTCATGCTCAAAGTAGTAGATTAACCATAGAAGTATACAGTAGTTTTTCAAGGTAAACATAGAGCCTTTATTAAACCTACCTGTTAGAGCTACAAGGCGAGGAAGACAGAGGCGGTTGGCTAGTATTATAAGGTCCATTGGCTGCAGTTCAGGACATGGTGTTAACACACCACAGTAGAGAAACTCCAGAACGGCTCTCATGCAGGCACAAGTGGTGTTGGGGATAGAGACCTAAAAAGAGAAACAGAGAAAGAAAAAGAGGTGGTGGTTAGCAAAAAACAGCCTTAATATTTCAAGTTTACAGTTATTAACAAAAGCCCACGTTGAGAAAAGTTTGTGTGAACAGATTTCATAACCCATGCTGAGAAATGTTTATTCATAGCTCATCTCCAGGACATGGAAACTCGAGAGGCAGATTGATCCAGGGATGAAACAATCTGCTCAGCACCTCTCTCCTATTGAGACCTGCATGGTCCTGGCTGCTGACCATTAGAGGAGGCCTTCGTGTTGACATGGCAAGGCCCAAAGTGGCCATGGAAGCAGTTAGAAAGGGATGTATGTGTCCAGGAAGGCTTGTGGAGGAAGGGGCCTGGGAGAGCGATAGAAGGGCGAGGGCACCGGCCTCCACAAGGGGCCTTTCATCCTTCAGGAGATTAAAGCACTGTGTGAAACCGTTGACAGTCTCAGCTTAAAGCTGTGGAAAAATAACTCTGTGGGCTTGTCGCTACGGGAAACCTGGCCTCTGCATAAACAAGAGCCAACAAGCCAGCCTACAGGAGAGACTGTCATCATATAACAGTTAACACAGGATATGCTTTACAGAACAAATACACATTTAGGAAGACTCAGTTCCCATATATTGATATGTCAAATTTCATGCATTCATTTAAATGACAAATAAAATTATATTTCAAACTAGATTGAAAAGTGAAAAAGCCTAGCTAGAAAGTTTGAAAAAGTTTTAAAAGCTTGCAGTCTGAATGTTTTTAGTTTGAAGTAATTTGAAACTTAAAATAGTTTTAAAGATTACAGTTTGAATGTTTTCAAGGCAATACAGTCTATCAGAAAAACAGATGGTATAAAACATATTGCTAGGGTACCTGGGGTGGTTGCTAGGCTGTTTCTAGCATGATTAGCATGTTGTTTGCACAATTAGCATATTACTAGCATGTTTCTAGCATGATTAGCATGTTACTAGCATATTGTTAACAAAATTAACAAGCTACAAACATTTTGTTAGCATGATTAGCATGCTAAAAGCATGGTGTTAACATTTTGTTAGCATGATTAACAAGTTACTAGCATTTTTCTAACATGATTAGCATGTTACTAGCATGGTGTTAGCATTTTGTTGGCATGATTAGCAAGTTACTAGCATGTTACTAGCATGATTAGCATGTTACTAGCATATTACTAGCATTATTAGCAAGTTAATAACCGGTGTTTGCTAACATGATTCCTGGTCTTTGATTACGAATGTTACTAGCACTGGTTTGTTACATTTCTGTAACATGGTTAACAAGGTACTAGCGTAGTTACTAAAATGATGAATTGTGTTAGCATTGATTAGCAAGTTACTAGCATGTTTGTTAGCTTGTTTCTAGCATGATTAGCATGTTACAAGCATGCTGTTATCATGATAAAAAAGTTACTAGCATTTTGCTAGCATGATTCTAACATGATTAACAAGTTACTAGCACATTTCTAGCACGATTAGCAAAGTAATAGCATGTTGCTAATGAGTAGAATGTGTTAGCAATTATAAAATTACTAGCATGGTGATAGTATGATTCTAGCTATGATTAGCAATGTTACAAGCTGTTTTGAGCATGATGACAAGTTAATAACCTGTTGTTAGCATGATTCTAGCCATGATTGATTTACTAGATGATTAGAAATTTACTAGCATGTTGTTAGCAATTATTCTAGCACGATTAGCAAGTCTAGCAGGTTGTTATCGATGATTCTAGCACGATCAGCAAGTACTAGCATGTTTGTTAGATATTAGCAAGTAAAATAGCATGTGTTAACATGATTCGCAAGTTATACAGGTTGTTAACATTGATTAACTGTTAACATTATTAGCATGTTATTAGCATGATGCTAGCATGTTTCTAACATGTTTAAAAGTTGCTTGCATTTTGTTAGCATGTTTAACAAGTTGTTAGCATTTTTCTAGTATGATTAGCAAGTTTTGCTAGCATGGTTAACATTTTGTTAGAATTATTAGCAGTTTATTAGCATGTGCAGCATGATAATCGTACTAAACATGTTGCTAGCATGTTTTAGCATGATTAGCCTGTTACTAGCATATTGCTGGCATAATTAGCATGTTACTAGCATGTTTAGCATGTTGTTAGCATGATTAACATGTCACTATCATGATGATAGCATGTTTCTAGCATGTTTAACAAATTGTTAGCATGTTTCTAACATGTGTAACATGTTACTAGCATGGTGTTAACATTTTGTAAACATGATTAGCAAGTTACTAGCATTTCTCTAGCATGTTGTTAGCATGATTAGCAAAATATACTAGCATTTTGTTAGCATGATTAGGAAGTTACTAGCATGTCGCTAGCATGTATCTAGCATTCGGTTAATAGCCTGTTTGATAGCATGATTTTTGCATTTTATAGCGTTATGCTACTATGTTTCAAGATTTAACAAGTGATACGCATTGTTAACCTGGGTAAACAAATTGCTAGCATGTTTTTAGCATGATTAGCCTGTTACTAGCATGGTGTTAATATTTTGGAATGGTTGTTTCATTTGTACGCATGATTAGCCGTCTTAGCATGTTGTTAGAATGATTAGCATGTTACTAGCATGTTGTTAACATTTTTCTAGCATGATTAGCATGTTATTAACATGATGCTTGCATTTTTCTAGCATGTTTATCAAGTTGCTAACATGTTTCTAGCAAGATTAGCAAAAGTTAATAGCATGTTGTTAACATGATTAACAAGTTACTAGCATGTTGATAGCATGACTAGCAAGGTACTAGCATGTTGTTAACATTTGTGTTAGCATGATAACACGTTTACTCGCATGTTGCTAGCATGATTCTAGCATGATTAGCATGTTACCACCATGATTCTAGCATGATGCTAGCATTTTTCTAGCATGTTTAACAAGTTGCTAGCACGCTTCTAGCATGAATAG
This sequence comes from Sinocyclocheilus anophthalmus, assembly GCA_018155175.1. Taxonomy (NCBI): domain Eukaryota; kingdom Metazoa; phylum Chordata; class Actinopteri; order Cypriniformes; family Cyprinidae; genus Sinocyclocheilus; species Sinocyclocheilus anophthalmus. Next base: position 181,142 of record JADLZN010001834.1, on the reverse strand, counting down.
CATGTTACTAGCATGTTTCTAGCACGATAGCAAGGTAATAGCATTTTGTTGGCCTGTTTAGCATGTATGTTCGACTTTTTCTATGCTATCCAGCGAAACCAGTTGATGCAGTTACAATAAACAGCTAAAAAACAGTCATAGACCAGTCTAGGCCTGCTAAAAAACAATGGCCAAAACCACTTTAAAACCAGCTTGGGAGACCAGCCAAAGCAGCCAATCAGCTTAGGCTGGATTTTGCTGTTTTTTCAGTAGGGAGTTTTTAAGTTTTGCTATGGCAGTAGACAGCTTAAAAAACCATAAGTCTCATTGTATAAAGTTTTCACACCCTCAATGAAAGTCTATGGGATTTTAGGTGGTTTTGATGGTCTGGTTTATGAAAACCATAAGTCGGATCAATTACAAAACAGATATAGCACACCGAGTTAGACCAGTCTGAAGGTCTGACCCGAGTTTGTTGAGTTGGCTGGTTCACTTACGTCGGTGCTCGTACTGAGGCTGGTGTTGGATGCCGATTTTGGTAAGTTTTTGCTGGGATGGGCATTTAAAAAAAAAATCTGAAATTCGTTTTTGCGCCATTATCTCCTTGTATTAAAATTAATCTTGTTCGCATTCTGTACAGTTAATGTCTGATACCACGCGCTAGCGTCACATGTTCATGAGGATTAGGCTAATCATCACATATAGAAAACCTCACAAGTAAAATTAATCATGTTTATAAAGATAACTATGGGTTTATTATAGCCCACTTACAATTTACATTCCAGAGATCATTAAAAATAAATTATTAAATGCTAAAACTGAAAAATGTAAATGAACAAACATGGCGTTGCATTTGCAATCATGTGAAAATAGGGGATGCTGCAGCCCCCTCAGAACCCCACTCCGGTCCCTGCCCAAAGCACTTTACAATCATTTGAGGGGAATCTCTCCTCAGCAACCACCAGTAGGGTGCAGCATCCCCTTGGATGATGCGATGGCAGGCCACAAGCAAAACGCGCCGGTGCGCTCACCACACACCAGTCAGGTGGAGAGGAGACGAGAGTGATCGAGCCAATCAGTGAATGGGGATTATTAGGAGCCATGATTGCCAAGGGTCAGAGGAGGGAATTTGGCCAGGACACCGGGGATACACCCTTACTCTTTACGAGAAGTGCCATGTGATTTTTAATGACCAGAGAGAGTCAGGACCTCGGTTTAACGTCTCATCCGAAGGACGGTGCTTTTTACAGTGTAGTGTCTGCATCACTATACTGGGGCGTTAGGACCCACACAGACCACAGAGCCCCCCCCCCCGCTGGTCTCACTAACACCTCTTCCAGCAGAAACCTAGTTTTCCCAGGTGGTCTCCCATTCAGGTATGGACCAGGCTCAACCCTGCTTAGCTTCAGTGGGCAACCAGTCTTGGGCTGCAGGGTGATATGGCTGTGGCATAGCGCAAGACTGAGCGGTGTAGATGACATTGCAGCGTCTAACACCACTGAGGTATCAGTACTTCAAGTATATGAAGGACAGCAATGCTCATACTAGCTAAAGAACTACTGAATGCACCATTAAATGTAACCTTTATCAAATCGCAAAATATCCATTTTCATACTTTACCTTACAATGTTGTGATACCTTATTCCACTAGTTTTTAATGTTTTATTTTAATTGACCTGGAATTTCAGTTAAATGGAGATATTAATATTCAGTGTTAATTTGTTGTTCCTTTGAAGAAGAACTGAGAAAAACAATGCAATGACCGTGAGAAGAAAATGGGGTCAATATCCAAGGCAATGTGTGCTACGGAGAAAGTGGTCACTTATCAAAAGCAACCAGACTCTTTCTCAACAACAACCGCCTTCATTGTCTCCATTTTCACTTCATCTTTGTCTCACAGGGAAAATGTGACAGCTTCTCACATTTGAGCTTCCGCTCAGTCTTGCGCTAATCACACTCAGAAATATGATGTTGCTGAAAAGAATTCTGACACCTGAGCGTCTCTTGTATGTTCAGACACTTCCTGCCTTAAAAAGCAGCATGTTCAAAACAACAGAGAAAGACCAGACTTTCTGAAGTGTACTTACATTGAGTTTCATGCGATGTAAACGTACAACATTAAAAGACCTATAAATAAAATTTAGACACAAAAGCAGTGTAGATGTATTTTGGATTTTTAAAGTTGTCTTCAGTAATAAGCATATGCTGCCTAACCTCAAAAAGAGATATTTCTGCACAGGACTAGAATAGTAAAGCTTACATGTGGTAGATCAATCAAGGACAACTCTTGACTCTGTGCATCACAAACTGAGGCAACAATAATGTGCAGCTATACACGATCAGCTTTACTCAACTGAATGACACTTTATAAATATTTGCCACCCTGAGGTCTTGCAAGGCCTTTATATTAGGTTATACAACACCTTCTGTGCCGACTGCCGCATAGACAGTGACAAGGGCTCACTCTATTCACAACCTCATTCTAAAAATAGTAGAGTGTTCACTACAACCAGTCACTACACTGAAAACAGAGTTTTTTTGTTTAGTTTTTTAATCTTGGTTGCAATGAGTTGACAACCAAACAACCAATCTCTCCCTCCTTATGAAGTCCTACTAAGATTCCTACTGAAAACACTAAAACTTCTTGCATTAAAGGGCACTTATTATGCAAAATTCACTTTTACATGTTGTTTGAACATAAATGTGTGTTGGTAGTGTGTGTACACAACCACCCCTATAATAATAAAAATCCACCCGCTCCTTTTTTTAATCCCCATAAATCATAAGCAGTGTCTCAGAACAAGCCGTTTGCAGAATCTGTAAAAAGTGACCTCACATTTTAAAGGCCCCGCCCACGACTGTTGACAGACACTGCTATATTAGCAGAGACCCCGCCCTGAGTGAGTCGCACACAATTCGCCATGCTTAGCTTCAAGCTGGAGCATTTAAAAAGCAGCATTCAAGTAAGAAATGTCTTCTTATTAAAGCTATATAAGTTATTCAGTCCAGAGCAGTGAGTGATTTTCTGTTTTTATTTTATTGTTAGGGTCATATTAACAGCATAGACAGCAGAATAGGTACTGTATACTACGCTGCTGTCACTCAATACACAGATCTAACATAAACATGCAATTTCTTTCCCAGCTGTTTACCTTCAAAGACATAACCGACTGGGTTTTTGCAACTTATGTGTGTTTTTAACAAACTTGTGGGTATTTGACAGTTTAAGCGCAATAAGACATGAAAGAGAACTTAGTTTAATACTCACATGCTGTGACAGCCGCTTTATGTACATGTGCTTCAGATGTGTGCACTCAGAAAACCAGATATCTGAAGTTTAAACTGATATGGCTTTAAATCGTCTTTGGTTACTGTCGTAACCTCGGTTTCCTGAAAGCGGGAAAGTGCATGCGCAAGCATTCACAGTGGGAACTCCTCCCCATATTCAGACAATTGCCTCAGAATTAAGACTGAACACTTACACTACTGATCGAGCAGCAATCACGGCAACCTTCGCAATGTCTCGTTCCTGATCTCAGGGAACCGAGGTTACGACAGTAATCAGAGATGTTCCCTTTCGAGCGTCCACTCAACAGTATAATGAGTGAACCATAAGAGCAGAGATGATCAGCCTGAACCAAGGGCTAAGACCACACCAAGCATGGGGTAGAACAACATACAATTACCAACAAATAGCAATGCCGCTAGGAAAGCCCGCAGTTGATATGCAGAACTAGACCAATGAATGTCTTAACTCAGGTATACCAAATTAGCATATCTGACCAAAATAAAAAGAGTGTTGTTTTTTTTTTTTTTTTTTTTTTTTTTTACACGAATACAGGGTAGACACAACAACAGTAAGCAAGGTAGCCCCATGCAACATAACAAAAAGCACATATAAAAATGTACATAGGCCTACATAGTGTCAACAGTTATAAGCGGTAACAAACTGTGTCCTGAATTGCAGCATAGCAATAAACTAGAAGAGTAAGTGAGGTTAGTCACTCACCGAAACACTTGAGACGCCAAGGACGAGACATCCAACTTGTAAACCCTGGTGAAAGTATTCTGTGAGGACCAGCTGGCTGCAAAGCATATATCCCGAATAGATGTGCTTTTAGACCAGGCCCATAAAGAGGCAATAGCCCTCATCATATGGGCTATGATGTTGATAGGGCCTTTCCTGTCCCTGGCTTGCATAAGCCGACATGATAGCGTCCACTATCCAGTGAAAAACCCTCTGCTTAGATACTGCTCATCCCTTACTACAGCCACTGTAGCACATGGATAGCTGGTCAGACTGTCGAAAGATGGCCGAGTGGTCGATATTAATCCTTAAAGCCCTGACAGGGCAAACGGAGCTCTGAGCCTCTGGGTCAAGCAAGGTCGGTGGCTCGGAAGACAAAGCGGTCAAAGAAATGACCTGCACTTTAAAGGGGGTAGAAAGAGATTTAGGCACGTAGTTTAGCGCTTAGCCAAAGCAAGGGCAATAAGCAAAGTAGTTTTGAGGGAGAGCTCCCTCATAGCAACAGATGCCAAGGGCTCGAAAGGGGGGTAAAGAGAGAGCTTTCAGAACCAGTGCTAGGTCCCACGGCGGCACTAATGGTGGGCATGGGGGAAGTAATATACTTGCTCCCCTGAGAAATCTGACCACCAGCATGTGCCGCCCAATCGATTGTGAATCAATAGCGGCCACGTAAACCTTTAGCATTGATGGTAGACTCGCGTTATCTAGCCTGTGCTGCAGAAAACATAAAACGTCCAACATGGGACAGCTTGACGGGTCGATATCTCAATCTCAAGATTCAGTGAGCGTGTCAAGCACCCGAAGAAGCCACACGTGAAGGCTTCACAGCTCCGGGCTCAGGTGTCATATCGAGCCGTTCGCTTGAGACAGCAGGTCCCTCCTGCGGGGGATTTGCCAAGGTGGAGCCACCAGCATCTCCCTGAGGTCCGGAAACCAAGGTTGATTCGGCCAGTTCGGATGGATCACTGAAACAGGATCACTGATGCTCTCTCTTCCCTGATTTTGCGTAGCACCAGAGGCAAAATCTTCACCGGAGGGAACGCATTAAGTCTGGCTCTCGATAAGTGCGACGTAAGAGTGTCTCCCATCAGCGGGGAGTGAGACAGCAAAAAGAACAGCAGTCAGTGTGTGTTCAAGCTTGTCTCGAATAGATCCACCTCTGCCCTCCAGAAGTGATCCCAAATCATCTGAACCAGACTAGGAGGCAGCCACCTCTCCCCATGAGGCATTCGGTTCCTCGAAAGCATGTCCGCTCCGGGGTTTAGGAGACCGGGGATATTCCCCGCTCTGATGGAGAGTAGATGACGATCCGCCCATAATAGAAGAATTGGAAGAACAGTCTGCTTGAAAAGGGCTCTGAGTGCACGCCGCCTCTGCGATTTATGTACGAAACCACAGACATATTGTTGGTGTGAATCAGCACATGTTGCTGTTCCAGCTGTGCCAGAAAAGTCACTAGGGCTAAGGACACTGCTTTCAGTTCCAAGCGGTTTATGCGCCACCTGCTCTGAGACTCTAACCACAAGCCTGAAGTCGGTACGCCCTCGCATACTGCTCCCCAGCCTGAGGTCGACGTATCTGTTGTAACAACAGTGTGTGCTGTCACTAGTCCCAGGAGAACCCCTCGGCTGAACATTTCTGGGTCGTGCCACGGTCTCAGAGCGCTGACGCAGCTGTGTGTGACCATGATGTGCATATGACCTGTGGTCCATGCTCTCCATGGAACTCAAGTTTTCAGCCGCATGTGCAGAAGACCCAGATGGCAAACTGATGAGGCCAAAACCATAAGTCCCAGAAGCCTCTGAAATTCCCTCAAGGGAACAGACGGTCCGTTCTGAAGCAGTGCAGAGCTAGTGCAGAGCTGATGAAATGGTCGTTATGCACTCTATAGAGAGTCGAAACACACACCCAGATATGCTATAGATCATGCTATCATGCTCAGCACCCAGGGCGAAATGCCTGGTATAGCTATCCACGCATCTAGAAACTGACATAGCGGCCGAGTCTCTCTGGGCACTATCGCTGGCAGCGATGTTCGTAGACTGGCGTCCTGCCGCGGTGAAACTAAATGCACTGGTGGGGAAACAGTTTGTGGTCGGACAACACTGGGAGGTCTGCTGTCACGGTGGGGGCTCCTCCTCTGTCCGTGACACCTTTTCCCGGGTACCGTCCACTGCTTGCGGCAAACATCCGGCTCATGTCAAGGAGCCACGGAGGACGTGGGTTGCAGAAGAGGAGTGTGATCTTAACAGTGGATGGAACGCGCGCAGGGGCATCAGGTGACTCATCACCTTCATGCGATTTTGCGCCTCAGAGAAGTGCTCGATAACCGACTCCACAGTGTCACCATAGAGACAAGAGGGAGTGATCGGAGTGTTGAGGAGCGCCTTATGGTCAGATTCCTTCAGGTCAGATAGGGTCAGCCATAGGTGCCTGTGAAGGACTAACATGAACTCCATGGAACGACCGATGGCTTGAGCAGAGCACTTTGTTGCCATCAGCGTGAAGTCGAGCATACTCCTGGCAGGTTCCTCTGGAGCATCCCAGTTGAGGTTGAGTTCCTTAACAGCTTTCGCGAGGACCCTGGCGAAATCCTCCTGGAGGTCTGGGGGGCCCTCAGTGTTGGGGCGAACCCTTTTCTGATGCTGAGACATGAAGTCTTCGTAGCTCAGGGGTCACTCCCAAAATTAAAACATTGGATTTTATGTCCTCAAAGGACGGGGAGGGGGGATGTGTTGGCCAGTCCTCCTCGTCAGCCAAAGAACTGGCCGCAGGCTTGTCAGTATTTGAATGTGATTTGCATAATTAACAACAATTGGCCAGTTTATTGTATTAGTGTAAGGATTTTCAGGGAAGGGGAGGAGTTCCCACTGCGAATGCTCACAACGTAGAGTGAATGCTCGAAAGGGAACGCATGATTTTAGCACAATAGACATGATAATCAAAACTAAACAAAGTATCTGAGGTACGAGGTGTAAAGGCACAGCCCTATCCTGTAACAGTATCCTGTAACAGTAATAACAGTGCCTCTAAGATTGTTACTGTACCAACTAATGAACATATACGTTATTTCAGTGTCAACCAAAACAGACATTAAAGTGATACTCAAAATACCAAAAAATGAAAAATCTCTCATCATTTACTCACCCTCATGTTGTCTAAGATGTACATGGATTTCTTTTTCAAATAAACACAAAAATAAAGTCCATATAAGTCACTCTGAGTCCATATAACCTTAAGTGGACTGGATCCTCAAAGTTGACACTTTAAAAAATGTGCAAAACAAACATCAAAGTAAACCGTAAGACCTCAGTTGTGTGTGGAAAAAATACTAATATTTTCAACTTATACACCTCTATAAACTATCACTTCTGGCCAACTGTCTTATGTACGTGTGATGTAAGCACAGTGCTAAATTTGTTCAAGTAGTGACGGTCCTCTGTGCTTCCATGGTGTCACACAAAAATATAGTTACACTTCAGAAGACATCGATTCATCAACTGGGGTCTTATGGACTACCGTTCCATTTGTTCTGTGTGGTTTGTGAAGTGTCAGCTTTGAGGGTCCCATCCACTTGCATTATATAGACTCAAAAAGGTGGATTATTTTTCTGAAAATCTCTGTTTGTGTTCATCTTAAAAAAGAAAGACATGTATGTAATGAAAGACATATGGGACAGCATGATGGTAAGATAATTTTTATTTTTGGGTGGAGCATTCCTTTAATAAAATCAAACCCTATTATACTATTATACTCCTTAAAATTCAACACTTGATCAAAGAGCATGTCAAGCTTGTCAAAGCAGAACCAAGTTTACTTGTCTCTGGCCACCTTGTGTTGATCTCTATGTGACATACTCTCAGACGATGCTGTCAGAATAGAAAAACAGCCAGCATCCTATTTCCCGGATCAGTTTGTACTTGTGCTGTAAATCTAGCTCCCTGTAATGCTTGTAATGTAATACAGGGCGATCCTGTTCACCAGCAGACCTGGACACCCATAACCCAGCCAGTTGTCTCTCTACCTCTGATGTTGGTCAGCTTGGTCCCGAGTTCCTGCCCTTAGGGAGCTTGTCTGTCTAGAACTTGAGCTGACAGCCGGTAGCCAAAGGAAATCAGAGAGCGTGCATGGGATAGACCTGGATAGAGTTATGTGCGGGTGAGATGGGCCTCAGAAAGGAATACAGCGAAACCTTACCTTTGACACCCGACTTAATAGTTTTGGATGAAAAATACATGAGCTAAATTTGTGCCAAGCAGAAACTGTGATATGCTAGAATAATTCCATAGAAAACAAGTGTAACTTAATCAAAAATTTGGTGGAATGGTTATCATGTAGTTATTTAATATGAAATCAATTTGAATAATGTTGAAAATTACCCCTTTGAGCCCAATAATCTAAAAGTTTACACACAAAAACTTCCTGTTCACATTAGCATGATGGTGCTGAGGAAATGACTAGAAGAAGTGCCCAGTCTAACACACTTCCTGTCACTGCAAACTAAGTAATACACCAAAACATATACACAAAGGCATGAGTGTGTTTTGGTATGAGCATGTGCATAATCTAAACACACAGTAGTTCATGGATCATATCGACTGCAGCGTTGCATTTCACGACAATGAAATAAGAAAAATACAGACTGAAAAAAAAATTAACTAGACCAAATCCTAAATTTGTTCTACAACCTCAATCACTACAAATAAATCTTTCTAGACCCCTTCTAGCTTGCCTCTCTTGAATATGGGAGCACAGACACAAAGCAGATATATCACAGCATGTGTTCCCGCTGGCACACGACCTCCTCTAACATCTCAGCATCAGTCTGCCTGGAGCGCTCCCCTTAGAGCCCTGTTTAGTCCTGTGTGGCTGTAAATTCATCCATATGGATGAGATGGCCTCCTGTCGCAGCTGCATCAATGTGGGTCAGGCTGTCATAGAGGTGGCCTAGTTTTTAACTACCTGTGCCACTTTTTTAGTTGGATCTGTCAGAGCTTCAGGGTAGGAAGGATCAAGGTGACTGAGACTAATCATTACTTTGTGGTTCCATAAATAAGTTTAGGTGAAATTTTGCATATATCATATATTGACTGCTGCGTCGCATATCATGGTAATGAAATAAGAAAAATACACACTGAAAAAATAACCTACTTGATCTACCTTGAACACCAGGACAACCACCCCCCTATAGCTATAATACCGCAGCACGATATTCACCCATAACTGAATCATCCCCCGCATGTCAAACCCAACTAATGACTTACTGATGTCAAATGTAGTCTGCCATAAAATGTGGTACCTAGTCGATACTAAGAGAACAGAACCAATAGAAATATGCTTGGTTTGGAAGATATATGCATCGCTATAGATAGATAGATAGATAGATAGACAGATAGATAGATAGATAGATAGATAGATAGATAGACAGACAGATAGACAGACAGACAGACAGACCTATGCTCTTGCTCACCTCTTCAATGTAGCTCTCCATGAAGAATCCACGAAACATGGCTGCCATCCAATCACAGCTTGAGATGAGCAGTGGATTCGGATGGCGATATCGGGTGTCAATCTAAAACACCACAAATCTTAAAAAACGAGGAAAAGATCACACATCTCGGCGTGTGTCACAGAGTCGAGGCTACAGAGGGGGAGACAGGTGGACGGACGAACACAAAGAGACAGACGAAGAAACAGATAGACACACAGACCAATAATAAATAGACAGATTGACAAGGCTAAGGATAAGAAGAAAAATGTGAAGGGAGGGCCAGACTGGGACCATATAGGGGGCAAATTTATTTTAGCAGCAAATCCTTTAAAGACTGACCTGGATGACTCCACGTGTTCACTGTGGCTCCCTAATTATGTTAAACAATAAATGATGTTGAATAGGTTTTTTTAGCAGTATACTGTGGGTATCAGGATGGCATGATGTGAAAAAAGCACCTAATTAAATTCAATGCAGATTTCAACTCTACGGGGGGAAGCAAATAGATCTCTAATGATCCAGTTGATAAACTTCTGCATACCCATAGGGAATGTACAAGTAGTCTTCAGGCCACAATGGAGATGAAAAACATTCTGGTTTTCAAACACGAGAGAAGCACCTTCATGGTGTAATGAGATTATGACAATTGCAGATGAAGCAATGAAATAAACAGGTGTAAGTGGAGAGTACAGGAGTGTTGAAAAAGGTTAATTATGACAAACATGCAAACAACACGCAAGACGTGACAACAACAGAGAGTACGCGACAGAAAACCACAAAGCAGAAAAGCAAACACAATATGCAAATATTCACTAACACCAATGAAGGGATATTATAAAGCACTCCACTTGGTATTTTCTTAAAAAAACAAAGAGACTGAATGAAGGAAAGGAAAAATAAATTGTGTAAACTGACTGTTCTAGAGTATGAACTATTCTATTCCAATTCCACTGAATTGAAAATAGAACTTATGAGACTCAAGTTAATGGTGTCACTAAGAAAACTTTTTGAATGTGACACGCTGACAAGTAATGGGAATTAGCTACCCAATAACACCAGAACGTCCTGAGGAATCTGCACTATACAAATTAGGACAATTAACTAGTCAAAAAAAATCAATGAGAACTGTCCATTTATTGTTTATCATTCTCTCATCAACAGCAGTTTGCTTGTTAAAGGTTATTATTATTGGAGAAAAGGCTTGATTCAGTTTCTCAGTGTAAAAGGATAGAACATTGAGCAGGGTAATTTCAGGATACAATAATTAAAAGTTGCCAGGACATTTGGGACACAAAATGATATGAACCGAGTTTCCTTGTATGCATTGTGTCCTGGTTGTTAAAAAGGTTTTTGTTTGACTCTATCAAGTATGAATTTAATCTAGCATTGACAATATTACAATATAGATAGACAGATAGATCCTTCATTAATGCTTCTTCACATACAGTAGATACAGTGGGTACGGAAAGTATTCAGACCCCCTTAAATTTTTCACTCTTTCGTTTTAGATTTGCAGCCAACCGAGTGCGAAATCATTTGTTAATTTTTTCCCCTCATTAATGTACATACAGCTTCCCATATTGACAGAAAAACACAGAATGTTGACATTTTTGCAGATTTATTAAAAAAAAAAAAATGAAATATCACATGGTCCTAAATATTCAGAACCTTTGCTCACGTATTTAGTAGAAGACCACGTTTTGATCTAATTTACAGACATGAGTCTTTTGGGAAAGATGGCCAAAGTTTTCACCAACGGATTTGGGGATCCTCCTGCCATTGCCTACTGGCAGATCCTCTCCAGTTCTTTCAGGTTGGATGGTAAACGTTGGTGGATAGTCATTTTTAGGTCTCTCCAGAGATGCTTAATTTGGTTTAAGTCAGGGCTCTGGCTGGGTCATTCACGAACAGTCACAGAGTTGTTGTGAAGCCACTCCTTTTTTATTTTAGCTGTGTGCTTAGGGTCAGTGTCTTGTTGGAAGGTAAACCTTCAGCACAGTCTGAGGTCCTGAGCACTCTGGAAAAGGTTTTCGTCCAGGATATCCCTGTACATTCGGCCGCATTAATCTTTCCCTCGATTGCAACCAGTTGTCCTGTTCCTGCAGCTGAAAAACACCCCCACACCATGATGCTGCCACCACCATGCTTCACTGATGGGACTGTATTGGACAGGTGATAAGCAGTGCCTAGTTTTCTCCACACATACCACTTAGAACTAAGGCCAAAAAGTTCTATCTTGGCCTCATAAGACAGTGTCAGAGACCACTCTATTTCTCACCATCTTTAGAGTCCTCAGGTGTTTTTTCATGTGTGTTGCACTGAGGAGAGGCTTCCGTCGGGCCATTCTGCCATAAAGCCCTGACTGGTGGAGGGCTGCATTGATGGTTGACTTTCTACAAAACGTTCTCCCATCTCCCGACTGCATCTCGGGAGCTCAGCCACAGTGATCTTTGGGATCTTCTTTACCTCTCTCACCAAGGCTCTCTCCCCGCTAGTCGTTTGGCAGACGGCCAGCTCTAGGGAAGGGTTCTGGTCGTCCCAAACGTCTTCCATTTAAGTAATGGAGGCCACTGTGCTCTTGGGAAACTTAAGTGCAGCAGAAATTTTTTTTTTGTAACCTTGGCCAGATCTATGCCTTTCCACAATTCTGTCTCTGAGCCCTTCAGGCAGTTCCTTTGACCTCATAAATCTCATTTGCTCTGACATGCACTGTGAAATGTAAGGTCTTATATAGACAGGTGTGTGGCTTTCCTAGTCAAGTCCAATCAGTATAATCAAACACAGATGGACTCAAATGAAGGTGTAGAACCATCTAAAGGATGATAAGAAGAAATGGACAGCACCTGAGTTGTCACAGCAAAGGGTCTGAATACTTAAGTGATATTTGATATTTCAGTTTTTCTTTTTTAATCAATCTGCAAAAACGTCAACAATTCTGTTTTTCTGTCAATATGGTGTGCTGAGTGTACATTAATGAGGAAAAAATTAACTTAAATGATTTTAGCAAATGGCTTCAATATAACAGAGTGAAAAATTTAAGCTTGTCTGAACACTTTCCGTACCCACTGTATATGTAAAATGTAATGTTTGACCCTGATTTCAGATTGCCTACCAGCAAAGGTGCCCTTGCTCAGGCACTCTTTGATGCGGTTGGCACGACGCACATGGAAGGCTTTGGTGATCTCCTGGTTCATGAAGCTCTCACGGTTCAGCACGTTGGCCACCATCATACGCAGGTCAAAGACCTCCAGAAGCTCAGCAATGGTGGCCACCTGCATCAGGTCCCCACGTGTCTCATCCAGGTGACCCGTATAAAGGTACTGCAGCACTGCCTGAAAAAGCAGAGAGAAGGGATAACAGATAATGTGACACTGCCATTGATATTTCATAGATATATCAAGTGAAAACAAGAATAACCATTCTTCATGGACACTACCTACTACGCATTGCTCCCTTTTCGCTCTGCCTAGTACACTGCACAGTTATGTTCAACAGTAACCACTGGACAACAGACCCAGACCACCTCTGTCTGAGAGACTTCATACCACCCACCGCGGACGCACAAAAAAACACAGAGATCCAATGAGTGCTCCCTCGGCCGACCTGTCACAGGGTCATCCACGATTTCCAAGTACACCCCCAAGAAACCACGCCCCCATCCCAAAAGAGCACGGCCTGCTCCCAGGGGTCCCATAGAGCATTGGCCACTGGCAGGTAGAGCGTTATCGCTCTGTGAAGTCCTCAGTGAGCCCTGCTGCAACATGAGCAGCCTATTGGAACCCCTGGTGCCCCCTTCACCCTCCTTATCAATGTCCAGGCTCTTGGTACGCCCAGCCTGTTCTTTGGCTCCTCTTCGGCTCTGCTCCTCTTCTTCACTCCCCTCTGAGCTTTCCTCACCCTCTTTCTCCATCCCTACCGCTCCAAGATCCATAGTGAAAAGGTCATAGAACTTTGAGCAGGAAGTGGCCAGGTACACCTTATGGGCAAAGACACAAGTGGTCCCAGCCTGGAGTAGAAACAGAACATCTGCACACAATGGCTGGCAGAAAAGAGAGTCTGGACCTTCTCCATCCATGGGAGGAGGATCAGGGATGCCCACCATAGGTCGTGGTGGTCTGGGAGGGAGGAACGGTGCCTGGAGTAGGGGACGCTGAACCTTTTTTAGATGGGACTTCCAGAACTGAAGGTGGCGTCGAGAGATGAGTGCAGCACGGATAGCATTGTCAAACACATCCTTTACACCGAACTGAGCGACAATACTTGTTTCGTAGTATGGAATGCCAAGTTCCTTAGCAACCTCGTGGCCTCGTTCTGGGGGAAGGATTGCGTCTGGGGTTGTGGTTCAGGAGGGGAGCGGGTTAAAGAAAAGCAGAAGCATTGTTAAAGTCAGGCAAAATATATACACTACCATTCAAAAGTCTCATTCTTTCAAATTTCAATAATTATTTAACAAACTATAAAAACAGCAGCAACAACATGCCACTGGGAGACTTTTGTCCCAATTCGGTGGGTCCAACTTTACCTTTTCACTTCAAAATAAAAACAATTCACAGAATTTTTTTTAATCTTTATATATTAAAGGAGGTTACAAGCCCTCAAAGGCAAGTGCAGAAAATGCATAACTGACTACAAATGTATAAAGGCATACAATAACCCTCTCTAAACGGAAGCTCCTGAACACTTTTCATACTGAAGTTTAACAACAGAATATGGGATATGAGTGGGTGTAGGATGTGGTCCGTACTTGGCCAGAGGCCGGCGAGCCCGGTTAACAGCATCCAGATCAGCATAGCGAAGGTCCAGCTGGCAGCCCACCAGGATGATCGGGGTGCGGGGGCAGAAGTGCTTAATCTCAGGGAACCACATGGTGCGGACATGGCGCAGGGAGTTCGGATTGGCCAAAGAGAAGCACAGCACTACTACATCTGATCTAAACACACAAAGAGAAAGAAATCGGTTTATTTTAAGAGAATACATCCGAAGAAATCATGTAATAGGCAGGAAATTGGCAAACCCTGGACACTAATCATCCTACACAGAGGCTTTAAAATGGACAGTGAATCACTGTTATTGGAATAAAAACTGTGAAATGCAACAAACAAAAATACTGTGAGCTACTAAGTCTTTTCTTTGCTTTCAAAATGTCATAAGACCAGACATATTATTTTTTTCCATACACAAGTGTTACTTATGGCACTACTGTACACCAAAGTCATATTTATTTACCATTATTTTAGTTACGTCTTTTACATTCAGTCATAATGGGATTTTTGAATAGATTCAAAGATCACAGCTCACTAATCATAATCTAGCTCACTAATCATAGTCTTTTGTGAAATGAAAATCGCTGTAAGACCATTTTTCCAGAGGCATGAACAAACTTCATAAAGAATTGTGTGTGTATTAATCAGTGTGTTCTCTTCCAGTGAATGTGTGAGCACGCAAGGTGTTATGCAAGTCATTAAAGCATCTCGTCTGACTCTTACCAGCACTGGTCTAATAATAGCGAGTTGTCCGACCATGTCATATTTCACAGCTGCACTCATAAGCTCATCATGTGACACCAGCATACACAAGAATGACTAATGGAGCACCGCATTGTTGTTGTAATGTAAACAGACTTGGTCTAGCAGATTTCATCACAGTTATGCATTTACACTGGAAAGTGCTTCTGTGCATGTTTACAGATATAATATGACAGCCAATGTTTCTCAGACATTTCTAAGATATTTTCTAAAGATATAATCTTTTTAGAAAATACTTATTGACACCCAAGAGTGAAAATCTAGGGATTTTCTTTAAAAAGTTGCTTTATTATTGGCAAACACCTCATGTGTGATGATTAAACAAAGGAATTTCCCTGAAAACATAACATTACCAAAGTTGACAATCATAACATGTTTACTTCCTTTGGAAATACATAATTTTTTACATGCATGGTATGTTGACATTGCAATGGGATTGCCCATAAATGAGCTTGATGGACTAAAGGCCCATTCCATTGTTTTTATCATCTAGGGGAAAAAAACATTATGAAAGTGTTTCCAATGATATCGTTGCTCTAGTTGTGATGTGGAATCTGATATTCTTTTAAATTTAGAACAATTTTTAAAATGATATCTTTATTATAATAGTAATAGTTATCATGCTTTATGTGAATGGGCCTTAAGTCTCTTTTACTAAACTAAGACACACTAATATATATGTGCAAATGGCTAACAACCCAGTGTCTGTTTCTATTAGTGTACACATGTGTATGTTAAACAGGGGAATGTTTACAAGAATATGTGGAAATGGGTCAGAGATAAGGCAAATAAAAAACAAAACACACACAGACTAACACATCTACAGATCTATCCACAATCATTCACCATCTCTCAGTGAATAATAACCACGTGTGCTGTAAAAGCGAGTGTTGAGGGTCATAAAGGACTGTGTTATGTAATCAGTATGTGTGGTGTTCTGTAGAGCTATGTAGAGCATGTCTAAGTTCAAACTCCTGACTGTGTCTGCTTGACTACACTGTAAACACAGTCTTGATCACAGATACATATTTAAACATAAATCAACCTAAACATTCTGAGAACAACAAAACAAAACAAAAACCGTAGTACAATGATGGTATCAGTTGGAAATAACATAGTACTTTACCATCGATGATATACTAATCTGTTCAAAATTACTTTTTTTGTATATATGCATTTATGATTGCATATGTTTATGTATAAATATGTGTTAGCCCATGGAGGAGGGCTTCCCCACTGAGGCATGGTTCCGCCAGAGATTTCTAAATGTTTGGATCCTTTCACTTGCGCTTCACAATGTGTTTTGTCAATTTTTGTTCACAAATAATTAATAGACTCAGCTAGGCTTTGATAAACATTTTCAAGAAATGTTAAATGTGTCTGTGTGGATGTGTATTTAGCTTAAGTAATAGACCCCAGCGGTGAAGGTCACCTGATTTTATGTTTCCATAACAGGGCACCACCATTAATAGTGCTTTATCAGCTGACTGCATCTGCCTCAGTACTGTGCACACACTGGCGTGTCTGATCTCACAGACACACATCCTGTGGATTCATTCACTCAGATTTCATCTGCTCTCCTTCTCTCTGTCTGCTACACAAGTACATACTAAAAACACACCACATTCACAATGCTATTATATTGTTAAATTATTGGATGAATTATATAATCAAAACCTTAGTCTACTTAGTACACTACTGTTCAAAAGTTTTTTGTGGCTCAGTAAGAATTTTTTTTTGACAGAAATGAATTTTATTCAGCAAGGATGCAATAAATTGATCAAAAGTGACAGTAAAGACATTTATAATGTCACACAAGGTTTGCTATTTCAAATAAATGCTGTGCATTTGAAACTTTAATCCTCAAAAGATCAAAAGCTCATCAAACCACAAATTTCTAAACCTGTTTTCAACAATGATGATAATAAGAAATGCTTCTCAAGCAACAAATTGGCATATTAGAATGATTTCTGAAGGATGGAGTGAGATGTTGTTTTGTTTAAAAAAAAAACAAAATTAAAAATCTTCTAGTTGCAGTCTTTTAAAGGGAGTTATCTGATGTGGGGGTACTTGTGGGGTGCAAAGATCGAGCTGGTAACAAACAGCCCCCCGGTCAGTCCCAGTTGGTTTTCTCAGGAAACAAATTAGCATTTACTGAAAAACCCAAATATGACTGAGAAAAATGTGGGAAACTGTTCTCATTACTCTGTAAAAAATTATTAAACATTGCACAATTTGTTGCAATGCTATATTGTTTGATTATTGTGTATTAATGCTACAACATTCCTCCTTTAAAGCTGTGAATAGATGGTCAACTTACTTCTTGCTCAATGGCTATGCGAATCTGTGCCAAGTCCCTGAGCCAACGCACCATGTGAGTCCACTGATCATCCACGCCGCGCGAATAAGAAACCTCAAGCAGTGCCTCTTTGGCTAGTGCTTACCAGCAACATTACCTTCCCCGCTGGAGGATTAGGGCAAGACCAAAAACTTGGCAGGGCAAACACATGCCACAGCAGAGTGGAGAGATGCCAAACAAGGAAGATTGATCTGAGCAACTATATTGTGGGACATTCAAGTGGTTTTTGTATCAAGAGGGTTTAGGCCATGGCCTAAAACGTAACACGCAATGTCATGAGAACTGAGCACTACGAGTTCAAATCCAGATCATATTGTGTAATGACGCATAAGCGAGTTAAAGCGTCTGTCTTGTGATGGATCTCCAAAGTGTCCCACCAGCCGAGGGAGACACTGAGCTCGTCACCACGTCTCGGTAGACCTCTCCAGCACCTATTCAAAGAACTTTTGTTAGTACCGTACACCAATGCAAAACCACATATTTCCTATTACTCTCCTGCAATGCATTTAAAGGTAACTACTAAGTAAATTGTAGTTTTGTTGTTTTTTTTTTTTCATTTGCAATGATGGCTGGTAAAGCTAAAGTACAGCAAAGGTTTTATTTTGAATTTAGTGAAATTGAATTCAAAATACGTGGCCGAAAAAAAGTATTTAGTCAGCCTCCAATTGTGCAAGTTCTCTCACTTAAAAAGAGGAGAGAGGCCTGTAATTTTATCATAGGTATACCTCAACTATGAGAGATAAAATGAGAAAAAAAAAATCCAGAAAGTCACATTGTTGGATTTTTAAAGAATTTATTTGCAAATAATAGTGGAAAATAAGTATTTGGTCAATAACAAAATTAATCTCAATACTTTTATATACCCTTTGTTGGCAATGACAGAAGTCAAACGTTTTCTGTAAGTCTTCACAAGATTTTCACACACTGTTGCTGGTATTTTGGCCCCTTCCTCCATGCAGATCTCCTCTAGAGAAGCAATGTTTTGGGGCTGTCGCTGGGCAAAACGGATTTTCAACTCCCTCCAAAGATATTCTATGGGGTTGAGATCTGGAGACTGGCTAGGCCACTCCAGGACTTGAAATGCTTCTTACGAAGCCACTCCTTCGTTGCCCGTGTGGTGTGTTTGGGATCATTGTCATGTTGAAAGACCCAGCCACGTTTCATCTTCCATGCCCTTGCTGATGGAAGGAGGTTTCACTCAAAATCTCACGATACATGGCTCCATTCATTCTTTCGTTTACACGGATCATTCATCCTGGTCCCTTTGCAGAAAAACAACCCCAAAGCATGATGTTTCCACCCCAATGCTTCACAGTAGGTATGGTGTTCTATGGATGCAACTCAGCATTCTTTCTCCAAAAAGTTGAGTTTTTACCAAAAAGTTATACTTTGGTTTCATCTGACCATATGACATACTCCCAATCCTCTTCTGGATCATCCAAAATGCTCTCTAGCAAACTTCAGACGGCCCTGGACATGTACTGGCTTAAGCAGGGGACACGTCTGGCACTGCAGGATTTGAGTCCATGGCGGCGCAGTGTGTTACTGATGGTAGCCTTTGTTAATTTGGTCCCAGCTCTCTGCAAGTCATTCACTAGGTCCCCCCGTGTGGATCTGGGATTTTTGCTCACAGTTCTTGTGAACATTTTGACCCCACGGGGTGAGATCTTGCGTGGAGCCCCAGATCGAGGGAGATATCAGTGGTCTTGTATGTCTTCCATATTCTAATAATTGCTCCCACAGTTGATATCTTCACACCAAGCTGCTTACCTATTACAGATTCAGTCTTCCCAGCCTACTGCAGGTCTACAATTTTGTTTCTGGTACCCTTTGACAGCTCTTTGGTCTTGGCCAAACTTGAGTTTGGAGTGTGACTGTTTGAGGTGTGGACAGGTGTCTTTTATACTGATAACAAGTTCAAACGATGCCATTAATACAGGTAACGAGTGAAGGACAGAGGAGCCTCTTAAAGAAGAAGTTACAGTCTGTGAGAGCCAGAAATCTTGCTTATTTGTAGGTGACCAAATACTTATTTAACCGAGGAATTTACCAATTAATTCTTTAAAAATCATACAATGTGATTTTCGGGATTTTTTTTCTCATTTTGTCTCTCAAAGTTGAGGTATACCTATGATGAAAATTACAGGCCTCTCTAATCTTTTTCCGTGGGGACCTTGCACAATTGGTGGGTGACTAAATACTTTTTTGCCCCACTGTATTTTATTAGTATACTTTATTTTATATTTATATTAATTGCTTACTAATATATATATATACACACACTAGCAAATATACAAATAAATAAATTGTATTATAAAATTTATATAAAATGAATATTTTACCAGATTTATTTTCCCCCTCTACTTTAACTATTTTATATAAACTAAAGTATATAGTACATAAATACACCCGTTAATTAAACAGGTTGTACTCCATTGCGATGTTTAGATTTACTTTTCAATTTGACTGTAACTTTTCCACTACAATTTTAGACTTCCGACAAATGAGATGTACAGTATTTATGTCAACACTCAATGCTCTTCAACATGTACACAATATGCCAAAGGTCTGCCCACCTCCTGGCACACACGGTATTGGTCGATGGCCCAGACAGTTGGCACGTGGGTGGCAAGCAGCTGGTACTGAGTAAGGGTGGCATTGCAGGCACGGGCACAGATCAGTCGGGTCTTGCCCACCGCATTATCACCCACGACCACACACTTTATGGTCTCCACATTAGGTCGCTCATAATCTGTGTCTATATCCATGGAGAGGGCCCTGAAAGACAGAGAAAGAGAGAGGCAGTTTAAGTGCTGCTAATCATCATTGTATTGATGAAAAAGATGACAAAACTAAAATTTCCATTTATATTTAACTTACAATGAATCAAAAATAAAAATAACAAGAGTTACAAAACAATAATAAAACATTCAATTCGGTCCATTCACTGTGGTGACTCAAATCAACATCCACAATAATGAATGGCGTCACCAATACTGACTACTCATTCACCAAATGTTCAAAGTTTAAACAAAAATCTGGGTCAGGTGCTATTTCTGTCTGAGGAAGGAACAACAAAGACAGCCAACACAGTTCTGCACTTGGCTATAGAGGGTTTCAAAGTGTGCGAGTTTCAAAGTTGACGTGAACAAGTGCATCTAGCACCTTTTTTTTTTTTTTTTTTTAAGTCTTAGAAGAATCCACCTAAATCTAACAAAGCCCAGTGGTAAACGTTGATTTGTATGAGAGAACACAGCTAAGCCAGACAGCATTAAAATGCACATTTTGTCCAGGATACTGAAACAAACATTGTTAATACAAACACTCACATAAACATTGACTTAAACCTCCTACTAGGTATCAAGATTGCAGCTCTCTGCAGTGAAAAGAAGAAAAAAAACGACTCTGCTGAGGGATGCAGCTGAAACAAACCATTAGGAGACCTGCGTGCCAACACATATGACTGTAACTTAATATCCATGACAACTAGCAAGTTCTCTTTTAGGTTCAAACAAAAGCAAGCAATGTGAGATCGTTTTTTTCCCCTAAAACAATGACAGATTTTTGTTTTGTAATGAATGCAGACATTTGTTCAATAAGCTGCCTTGCTTCAGATAGTTGCATAAATTTGAGCATGCGCCTATAGCTGTAAAAAATTTATTAATTTAATGTACAAACCCGATTCCAAATAAGTTGGGTCACTGTACAAATTGTGAATAAAAACAGAATGCAATTATGTGGAAGTTTCAAATTTCAATATTTTATTTAGAATACAACATAGATGACATATCAAAAGTTTAAACTGAGAAAATTTATAATTTTAAAGGAAAAATAAGTTGATTTTAAATTTCAAATCTCAAAAAAGTTGGGACAAGGCCAAGTTTACCACTGTGTGGCATCCCCTCTACTTTTTATAACAGTCTGCAAACGTCTGGGGACTGAGGAGACAAGTTGCTAAAGTTTAGGAATAGGAATGTTGTCCCAATCTTGTCTAATACAGGCTTCTAGTTGATCAACTGTCTTAGGTCTTCTTTGTCGAATCTTCCTCTTTATGATGCGCCAAATATTTTCTATGGGTAAAAGATCTGGACTGCAGGCTGGCCATATCAGTACCCGGATCCTTCTATGCAGCCATGATGTTGTAACTGATGCAATATGTGGTCTGGCATTGTCATGTTGGAAAAAAAACATGAAAAAAAAAACTTTCCCTGAAAGAGACGACGTCTGAATGGGAGCATATGTTGTTCTAGAACTTGGATATACTTTCAGCATTGATGGTGCCTTTCCAGATGTGTAAGTTGCCCATGCCACACGCACTCATGCAACCCCATCCCATCAGAGATGCAGGCTTCTGAACTGAGCACTGATAACAAATTGGGTTGTCCTTGTCCTCTTTAGTCAGGATGACATGGCGTCCCAATTTTCCAAAAAGAACTTAAAATTTTGATTAGTCTGACCACAGAACAGTTTTCCACTATGCCACAGTCCATTTTAAATGAGCCTAGGCCCAGAGAAAACACCTGCGCTTCTGGATCATGTTTAGATATGGCTTCTTTTTTGACCGATAGAGATTTAGCCGGCAACGGCGAATGGCACAATGGATTGTGTTCACGACAATGTTTTCTGGAAGTATTCCTGAGCCCATGTTGTGATTTCCATTACAGTAGCATTCCTGTATGTGATGCAGTGCCGTCTAAGGGCCCGAAGATCACGGGCATCCAGTATGGTTTTCCGGCCTTGACACTTACGCACAGAGATTGTTCCAGATTATCTGAATCTTTGCATGATATTATGCACTGTAGATGATGAAAAATTGCAAACTCTTTGCAATTTTATCTGAGAAACTCTTTGATTTTGCTCCATATTTTCGCCGCAGCATTGGGGGAATTGGTGATCCTCTGCCCATCTTGACTTCTGAGAGACACTGCCACTCTGAGAGGCTCTTTTTATACCCAATCATGTTGCCAATTGACCTAATAAGTTGCAAATTGGTCCTCCAGCTGTTCCTTATATGTACATTTAACTTTTCCGGCCTCTTATTGCTACCTGTCCCAACTTTTTTGGAATGTGTAGCTCTCATGAAATCCAAAATGAGCCAATATTTGGCATGACATTTCAAAATGTCTCACTTTCAACATTTGATATGTTATCTATATTCTATTGTGAATAAAATATAAGTTTATGAGATTTGTAAATTATTCCATTCCTTTTTTACTCACAATTTGTACATTTTTTGGAATTGGGTTTGTACACCACTATAATAAAAGAGGCAATATAAAATTAAATACAAATGATTTTGGGAAACGTAACTCTTGGTCAACTAAGAGCAGTGCATTATTTTGACACAGCTAAAATGATACAGCTATCTACATTACAAGCCGCCCTGAGCTCCGCTGTCCAAGTCAGCTAACGTTCCATAAAAAGAGCTCATGAAAGATTAATACGGCCACTGTTTATTGTTCCACTGACAAAGACGTCACAGTTCTGGACCCCAATGACATGCTGGGGTCTAAAAATGATTATCATTCATTCAATTCATTCTGAGTAGCAAGGTGCCAATTCTGACCATGATTAGCAAACTTAAAAAACGGCCCATAATAGGTCAAGAGACGTTTAATCTAGAGCAGCGGTGCTCAGTTAATTCCTCATGAGGGGAATGTTACAGCTAGCTTTGAGATTTTGGATCAGTGAAGAAGGTTTCAGAGAACTGTTGTCAGTGGGGGTGCTCTGAAGGAAGCTTCTTTCACAGGTTACACAACAACGACGGCACAACAGGCTGATGAAGCTGAGCTGTAAATGTTACATCTTTGTGTTATCTAACAATAATCTTTATAACTGTTCTGTGAGAGTCACCAACATGTAGAGAGGATGTTATTAAGTTGAAGATTGTTATGACTGCATATTAAAAATGCTAAAAATATTAAAAACAAATTAGCTGGGAGACCATAACCTAATTTTCAAACAAACAGACTTAAGAATGTTTTCTCACCGTGCAAAATGTAGGGTAGTGGGTACAAAGGTGAGAGCGCAGGCTTGTGCACTTTAAGGAATCAACCAAAATATTTCCACTATTAAGCTCTATTTGAATATGTTTAATGGAATCATTCGATGCCCATTTTCCACAAGTTGATATGATTCTTTAGGGTCTTAATGAAAAGTCTGTAATATAGTTTGGTTAAAATTTCTCAATGGTAGAGTACTGGAGACCTTTTTTACCCTGTCAAAAACAGCTCTTTTCAGAGCAAGCTGTTTTGTAGAATTTTCCTTTAAATGTTAATGAGCTATGCTGACCCCGCCCCTGCTCTCTGAGGAACTGTTTACTTTAGCCGCATTCATCGTGAAACTTGCTAATCAGCACATTATTAGTAAAGGTGATTTGCAAAGAAAGGATCTTGATTAAAAACCATTCAATACTCATTATGCTGTAGGTGAAGCTGGATCACGAATGATTTGCGCAAACATAGGTAGATTTTGGTAGATCGGGGGTGCATTCCTTCAGAAACAAAAGTAATCCACTGCGTCTTCTGCGGCTCAGATGTCGGGAGTAAATGACGACTGCTATGTTCACTATTACATCCAACAACAGAACACCTCAATCAATTAGGAGTCATTCTTGCCTACATCTGCTCCAGCAGTGAAACAATAGAGGACTGATGACAGCTCACTCAGGGCAGATCTGAGGTAAGACACCAGTGATGAAACGATAATGTCAATCAAACTATCGTGGGAGGGGCTTGTTTATGTGGCGTCACACAGACAGGCAACTGAGATTGGCTCGATTTGAGAAAAGGGGATTCAAAATGTTAGTTAGATGAAAAATAAAAACCACTGGGGGATTTTTTCATTATAGGCGGGGTGCGTGTACACAAACTGCCACAACACACACATTTCAGTTCAAACAACTTGTAAAAGCAGTGTTTCCCCTGCCATTATTTTAGGGGGGCGGCCCGCCCCCCTTTAAGGTCAAGTTAATTTTATTTAATTTTTTTTTCTCTATAGCGCCAGATCACAACAGAGGTAATTTAAAGTTACCTTTCTTATAGAATATGTCTATACCTTGTTCTTTTATTAAACTAAATAGCCTTATGTTATTTATTTACATGACGGCATGTCATTTCAGTCTTTACGTTATGGTCGCGCTCTCTGTATCACACACAGCGGAGTTCCGCCCGATGCACACACACACAAGTGAGCACACTCCCACTATTATTTGTAAATATTAAGCAGCAAAACGACTATTTAAACACTAATTCTGCGTGTCTCTGTGTTAATGAAAGGCGCAGACGCGCGGTTTTGTTTACCACTCGTACTGAAACGCTCGTGACGCCTCCGGTGATATTAACCTCTGCCATCTCACTAATGAGGACATAAACACATGAACAACAACTCCAGAACTGCTCTGAGAGTCACTTCATCAGCATTTGAACGTGTCCATTTGAGTAAAACTCTCATCATGTAATCCACACACAGAAATGTAAAAGGTATATGGCAACCCGTCAAAATAAAAGTGCGTTTCTAAATTGAGGGCATGGCACGAAAATATACTATTTTTGAGTAGACTGTAAGTAAAAGATGCTACTACTAATACTAAAAGTATTAAAACATTATTTTTAAAGGAAGAAGCATTCAGTATTTCTTCAATGTTTTAATTGTAATATTAAATTACCTTTATTTTCCAAAAAATGTAATTTGTTTAATTAATTACTTACACAACATAGAATTTCTGAGCAAAAAAAAATCATAAGGCTATTGTAAGATTAATTGAATGTTTTTGCGTTACAAATTAGACATGCTAAAACAGAATTTGGTTATAATAAAACATAAGGTTGGACAAATAAAACATTTCATAGGGCCCTAAACGTAATATTTACCAAAAGCCGTAAACCTAGGGGAAACACTGAAAAGTGCATGTAGCATCCAATGACCCCTTTAAAAAAGCTATAGTATAAATTCCTATACGGGGGGGAAATAAAATTCAATGGATAGTTCACTGAAAAAAAGAAAATTCTGTTATAATTTACACAAACAAATGTGTATGATAAAAGCAATGATACCAGAGACATGTTGTCTCATGAAGCTTTTAGCAGAGTCAGTTGAGTGAGTCAGTGTTTTGTCATGGGGAATGAGACGAGCAGTGTGCCACACTAACGCTTGTTTTAGTGACAGGCAGTGATAGAAACAGTGGGAGGTGAGGTCTGAGAATGAGCGAGAAAGAAAGAAAGAGAGAGATGAGACGCGTGGCAGACGCCCACTCCATTCACAAACACTGTACGGCCCACACAACAGTTCGTCTGCTTGTATTCAGTCCTGCCAGCCTCAGTGTGTGTGTATCTGGATATGTAGGTAGGTATATAGAGAGAAGAATGTCACAGCAAGTGGACCAACTACACCCCACAAGCAAATATGGCAATGAACAATAAACTGTTTTGTTAGGCTATAATAACTTTGTATAGCGCACTCAAGCTTTTTTTCTCCACATATTTCTTATGGCAACCACTAAAATTGAAGTATGGATTCAAACGAAATATTTTGAGGATCTCCTCATTAGATAAATCTCAACCAAGACTATTCTTCAGTAAGTTTGACCATCCTTTCCCTCTCTGTACATCTGTCTTTCTAAACAGCGGGGCAGTGGAGGCTTGCTCACCCCTCCTGCACTGCATGTGTGTCTGTGTGTGTTACATAACAGCTCCAGTGGCAAAAGCTGCTCTCTCTGCCGTAACATAACCAGAATCCACAACTAACCCTTGCTCTTAGAGAGCACCTGCAAAGCTCTACCCTTAAAAAAAAAAAATCAAAATATACAAACTAAATCAACCCTAACCATATAAACACATACACTGGGTGTTAACCCCTGCCTGCCATAGTAACCTAATTTCTGCAGTTTCCGCTAATGCTTCATGCCAGGTTTTTCGCCCTGAGCATGTCCGCATGAATGTTTATAAAGGCAAATTTATTAGCATTTAAAGAGGTGACGTGTAAAGTAAAGACAGGCTCTGCCATGAGTGTAGATGACTTATGTAACGTGGTGTTCTCCTGCCTGCCAGTAAACAGGTTAAAGTAGAGCAGCATTTTGCTGCGCACCAGATTTGACACAGTGTTTCCAAATACCCAACCACTCCAAAATACTGTCCTCTAGCAAACACTGAGCTAACCAATGCACCACCGCAGCGTAGCACCTTGGAGTGTCTTGAACTTCAAAGAGTCTGTATCTCTTAATGGATCGATCACATTTTATAGCTAGCCAGCAAAGTTGTTCAGAGTGCTGAGTCCTCCAGATCAGAGAATGAGTTAGATCTTTCTCCTTAATGCCATCAGTCACTGGGGAGTAACAGGGGAATTAACCACTGAAACACTGGGAGATCTACTGTGCCAGCATGTCCGATAGCAGTTTCAGTGAAACACATTAAGGGCGTTTTCACATGCAGTGGTCGCAAAAAGTCTGGATGCTTAAGTCACATTTATTGTACGAATGTCTTTGCATTTTATAACAAAACAACTAACCAGGCAGAAACTATTTTAAAGAAATATTGCACATATACACATTTTTTACAGCAAAACAGACAAAAACAAGTTTGTTAGGTTTCAAATTATAAAGTAGGGCTGCACGATATATATTGTTTCAGCATTGATATCGCAATGTGCACATCTGCGATAGTCACATCGCAGGGTGTTCGATGTTGAGTATAGTGATTGTTAATCTGTATGGACCAGGGTTCGAAACACAGGTGATTCTTGGATTACTTGCAAAGTTCATCAAGGCTCATCAAAAAATCAAGGCTCATCATTTTCATGTGTTTTAGGTCCTGTCGGTAAAAATAGTTAAGCGATTTTAAACCATTTGAACGCAAGAAGGCGCAAAATAGAGCTCAATTATGAACATGCGCTGTTTTCTGTGCTCACACACAGAGCCAAGCAGATGCACATGAACACCGAATTCCATTCACTTCGTCTATTTGTGCCTACAATGACAATTACTTGCAAAATTATGCCAAAATGCATGTATCTTCAAGTAAACAAAGTTGCTTATGGCTTAGTAGAAGGTAAACAATTGAGAAAGAAAACGGATGTGTAACAGTATATTGGTTCACAGCTGTTTATGTTCCTGTTGCTTTCTGTGTCATGAATGTTAATCAAACAACAAAACACATAGAGAAAAATTACTATTGTAGCTTTAACACAGATTTATTAGATTTAATTTATACAGTGAAGACTATGCAGTGTTATTTTACATTTGATTGTATCTTTGTTCTATTATATTTATCTATGCTTGTAATTTGTTTGTTATTTTCTATGCAGATTTACTCACCTACAAAATAAAATAACGTTTTTCATATAGAGCTATTCAAGTCATCTGGTTTTTTTTAATATCGCAATATATAAATCGCAAAAAAACAAAATATCGCAATGCAAGTTTTTTCCAATATCGTGCAGCCCTATGATAAAGTGCACCTGAAATTGTATCTTTGAGTCAGGCATTCGTTATTATGACATGTCACCCATTCAAGTCAGAAACACGAAAGAAATAGCTTTAAAAAATAAAAGATTTATATTATTAACACTAAACCCAAAAAAACTAACTAAATTCAAAATTATGAAAATTATTCATTTCTGTATATGTGGTATCAAAACTAAATGTTTGTGTTATATAAAGCAAACTGCGAAAATCTTACTTTTACACTTGTCGTCTGTCAGCTGTTGTGTACATCACAACCTTTAAAATGATTGATAACAGTATGTAAAATTCAAAATAACTTGCATAATCTTTCATTATAATTCACTACAGGCTTGCTTTTTGCTCACTGATTCCTATATTCACAGTAGATTCGAGATATTATTTATATTACAGATCAGTGTTTCTGCTATGTGTCAAATGGAAATGCCACTTTCAGCAATGTGATATTTCCAACTCCACTTGCGTGCATCTTTTTTTTTTTTTTTTGCACATGCCATTTTTTTGAGATTTAGTCATCTATATTTTGTTATATAGGTGCAACCTAAATATCCATATGTGTTCAAACATTTTCCCATGATCCTTGAAGTGATCGATTTGCAACTGCAG
This sequence comes from Sinocyclocheilus anophthalmus, assembly GCA_018155175.1. NCBI lineage: Eukaryota > Metazoa > Chordata > Actinopteri > Cypriniformes > Cyprinidae > Sinocyclocheilus > Sinocyclocheilus anophthalmus. The sequence goes on along the minus strand of JADLZN010001834.1, from coordinate 152,699 downwards.
CCTTCTCACACTCATGCTGTTTATGCTATACGCATATGAGTTCATGTCAGCAAGAATAACAATTTACTACATTTACACAGTGAGATGTGCTCAAGTCAAGATGATTAATAACAAAGTGTCCCACAAATTAAATCTTAAGAAAGAGTTTAAATATTTAGCACAGTGGCCCACATGGACTACAGCGTCATGAGTCCTATGGACCTAAGCTGTCATGTGCACTATAAATACAACCGTACCTTTACCCTTGAGAGCAAACTCAGCAATGAGAGACTCATTAAAGTCAGCCACGGAAAAAAGCAAAGGCTTCAGCTCACAATGGGCCAGCTGAAGTGAATGTATTCAAACAGTGCTGATAGTGGTGGCTTATCTGATATCACTTTTGCCATGGATGATTGCATAGCATTTAAATTTGTCTTATGATTATCAAAACATGTCACTCTGATCAAATATTGTCAGATAAGGTGAGCATACCAAAAAAGCTTGCTACAAGTTGTAATATAAAATGTGAGTCACAGCAAAAGAGAAAGCACACCACAATTGTGTTATCAAGTACTGAACAGCATGACAGAGCAGGATGTTCACTGCAGTAATGAGTGTGTAGCAGCAGTTGATTGCTGACAAGTAATTTTTGAACAATATAACAGTCACATCATAAAATAATGATTGCTGAATCAGCAAAAGATTAAAACACTTCACTTTGTCCCTGGATTATAATGGATAAAGAGTCAGTAAGATCTCACAATAGCATTAACAGGAGAACGTGGCTCATGCCTACAAAGAAACAACAACAAAAAAAACATGCATTATGGTGGAATTTCAGAGAATCCAAACGCTCAAGATATTTCCTGCAATTAGATCAGGTTTAAAGGCATTGTGTAAAATACCTTCCATTGACAAACCCCTAGTCATACTTTTAAGAAGCCCTAATTCAGCACCCATTCAGAATGTGCTTCATTGAGAAACATAAACCAGTAGTGAATTCTCTCAGTAAGAGGATTTCTCACTTTAAGATGAAACAGACTGCCAGCAAATGAAATGTGAGTTCATATAAAACAGAGAGAGACAGATGCAAGAAAAGGTGAGCCAAGCCCATGCTCGACACTGAATCAGATTGTGCAGTGGGAACTGAATACGTACACAAATAAAACACAGTACTATGAAGACTGAGAAGATTCATAGCAAGGAACTGGCCAAAACGAAGAGGTGGTGAGTTTCAGCAGCTGCGACGTGATACAAAGACACACTTCCTACACTCTAAAAAATAATTCAGTGGATCTGTTGCCACTACTTAATTTAATGCATTAGTGCAAGTTAAAAATTCAAATTTATTGATTTAATTAAACATTTTAAGTTTTATACATTTTTTAATGAGTTGTCCTGATATCTTAATGTTGATAATTACATCAACGTAATACTGTGTGTAACTTCAACTTAAATATCTGTGTTAGTTTGTTTAAAACATTATTTAAGTTGTACTAACTCAATGTAATTAGCTCCATAACTTCATTTTTTCAAGTTCACGTTTCAGGTTCCCAGCATGCTTTGCATGTGACTGAATAATGAGCGGTAATGTAGAAAATAAACTCATATTTTATGCATTTCTATTCAAGATCAGAACAGGAGAAGATTTAATAATGTTCAGTGTTCGGTTATATTAGTATTTAAAAGTGTTTCTGTTATGTTGGTGGTTTTTATGAGATTACCATTGTGCTGAAGAGTAGAGCGTTTGCTTAGGTTGAGACCAGACTCACTAGACACTGTCTGACATGTTGTTTCAATAAGAAGGCATTAAGTTGAAAATGCTAAAAGATTGGTTTCCTGGCAGCATTAAGTGTCATTTCATCAAAAAATTATATTTGAGTAGTTTTTGTAACCAATGTCCATGATTGAATCAAATTTAAAACAATGTGAAAAAACAACTTAGAACAACTTAATTTTTATGAGTATTCAACTTAATAATTGTTAGTTTTAACACAATTTTCTAAGTATATATAGCACAATATAGTGTATTAGTTAATTTCAGAAGAAGTTGCCTTAACTCAAAAAAATTGATGCAAACTGTTGCTTAAATTTTTTTTGTTGTGTCCAAACAATATTTTTTAGAGTGTATGGCAAGCCATTTTATCATTTATTCCTTAAGACTAACCAGTATCTATTGTTATGTTATTAGTACTTAATCCACTAGTGACTAGAATGTTTTTCAATTTTATTAGAAACTATTCATTATATACTAGTTCGTATTCATTATATAATAATAATCATCCCAACAGTAGCAAGTATATATTCTATATTACTTTGTGAGTTATTTTTGTAAATTAATCATATCCACTTTATTTTTAATGTAAGAGTGGGTGCTGCCATTTTTAATGTGCAATCGCTTACAGTTACTTTAGCCAAACAAAACAGTCTGTTATGCAGCTGGTATTTGTAATCATACTATTTTATACATCATAGTAATCCTAAGCACACTGGTTTGTAGTGCAAATAGTTTTACTAATTTAGTTTTACTCCACTGTTATTCTTCTAATTATTTATCTGTAGCGCGTAAAGAGTCGGAAGTCTCACATTTATAAGAAAAAGCTTGCTTACGCATTGAAAAATGAGATGGATAGGAGTCTGTGGTTCAGATATCATCTACTGCGTTACTTATTCCAGCTTTGATAGTACTCATTAGGTGCAAGTATGTATTCCAGCAGTTCAGTCTAACTATATTAACTGAAGACAACTAAAGCCGGGCTCAGATTACAGGAGTTTTAAAATCCTAACTGATTAGGAAATTTGGTTGCAGCACAAACATAAGGAGAATCTTAGCAAATTTTCATCTAGTTTACATTAGCTAGCGTGTTAACAGCTTTCTAACATTCTCCCGGTACAAAACTGAAGCGATTTCACCCCTGTGCTTCCCTTTGTCTTTATGGTTGTGGTACCTTTTTGATATATTATACAGACTGTCGCGTTATTGCAAAACTTCCACAAGCAGTTTCCTTCATCTCCACTATCCAACGGACCCTACAGCAGCTTGTTTTGCAATCGTGCATTGGCTATTGTGAAAATATTGATGTAATCTTAGCCGTGCAGGCGCGCAGATGGCACTAGAGACGGGAGGACATGATCCCCCCAGATTCATAGTGACCTGATCCGTCCCCCTCACTGTCTCTATGAAAGGCGACATCGGTAAACAGGATTAATCAGGGTTTCCGCTATGTACATTAGCCTAAGTAGTGTCGTCCCGTCCCGGCCCGGCCCGCCGCTCCAAATGTGCACTAAGAGATTTTTGAAAAACGCTTTTGACCGCAGTGTCTGACCGAGTCCCAAAACACACTTGTAGCCAATTAGCTAATTGGGCGTGTCTTGACTATAGAGAGAAGCGAGCGCTCAATTTAGTTCCAGAACGTATTATTAGCATCGAGCATAGATAGAGAGAGATGGCAGATAAAAAAAAAAGGAAAATATCAGAGAAACAAAATATTAAAAAGAAGGTTTATGATCAGGCAAGAGGTAGGACCCGCATAAATATCGGAGCAGCTTTCCAGCGTGAGAGAAACGTCAGAGCGGGAAAGGCTCGAATCGGATGCCATGGTTGTGCTGTTTCTTTTTGATAGGCGAGTAACGTTGACTTTGCCTTGTTTCACACAACTTATCAATGTTGGCTTTTGTTTGAATATGCTTGTGTGTCATCTTCACTTGTTTCCACGATCGTCGTTGTCATGGTTGCGTACGTACTTGTGGGGCAGAGTTATCAAAATAGGGGCGAGGTTTTGTTGGGGTATGGGCATGTTTGTTTTGGTGCTTTCAAATATCAACATCGTTTGGCAAAAATCGATTAGTGCACCTTTACTTATTGCCGCCACTGCTTCAGGATCGGTTCGGGGCAGACGCACAATAATAATCTACCGGTCACCATTACTTTGTACCCACGTTCTCACTACACGCTGTTCTGTTGTCAATAAACACACATGACGATGGTGCTCCCACCAACGTTTACTTTCGTGTGTGTGTATGTGCTACGACTCCTGACCCTGGGGTCCTATGAGGAGCTGTTAGCTGCCTCACTTGTGCCTGTAGCGGTAACCGTAGTGATCATATACTATGGTCTATGAAAGAGCTGGTGATTTTTCTGGACTGAAAAAATTGGACTGCTGACTAGGGATGTAACGATTAACCGCGAGCCGGTTGAAAATCGATTCAAATATGTGACGATTCAAATCGGTTGAGATGCTAAACAAATCGCGATTAATTTATGGGTAGGATTTTATATGAATGTATGTCTGAGGGGAACTTACTGTCTTTCAATTGTATTTTTTATTTTCCTCTTGCCTCTGCATAATGCATATTAAAGTTCATAAGTGCAGGCTGCTTTGTTTACAGCGGAAACCAAGGAAACGCTTTAAGCGCTACCTGCTGGCAGAGAGTGTATCTGCATCTCATTCAGCTCGTCTGCTGTTTCTGTTTCATGCAGATATTTTTTTATGTATAGTTTCACAAAACTGAAGTCAAACCATTCTGTTTTTGCTTCAAATTTCGAAATTATACAATCTAATTTAGATTAAAAACTGCTCATGTTGCATGTATGCAGCATCTTTGTTTGGATCATGATTAAAATGCAGTGGTTGCCTCTAGTTTTAAAAGGAAAGAGCGCAGACAAAGCCTTAGTTTGTTTATATGAAGAGATTTATTTTATTTTTGTTACTTATTTATTTGATTTGGGGCTGGTTTTAATAATAAATAATTTATTTATTTAGTCATTTATTAGACACTTTTATCCCAAGCGACTTACAGTGCATTCAGGCTATACATTTTTTACCAGTATGTGTGTTCCCTGGGAATCGAACCCATGACCTTTTGCGCTGCTAACGCAATGTTTTAAAATTTCAATTTAGTTTTGATATTTACATTTACATTAGCCTATATTAAAATGTTGTTTTTTAGCAGACGCTTTTATCCAAAGCGACTTACAAATGAGGACAATAGAAGCAATCAAAACCAACAAAAGAGCAATAATTGCTATATTAGTATATTATTATAGTGATATTTCAATTTCACAAAGAAACGTGCAGCATTTTGTCCAAGAAATATTAAAAGGACACATTTAATTTATAATTTGTCTTAAATCTAATTTTGTTTAAAAAAAATCGTGAATCGAATCGAACCGTGAAATCAAAATCGTGAATCGAATCGAATCGTGAGTTGAATGAATCGTTACATCCCTACTGCTGACAGCTGGCCCCCCAGTTAAAAAAAATCACATCTGCGCCCCTAGCGTTGATCATCCCCGATTTAAATCCTAAATATCAGTCATGGTTTGATATGATACGTGGCGGCCCCGAGTTGTGTGCGAGCAGATCAGAGGTGCAAGATTTGATCGGTAAGCGCCTCACATTACCAGATAATCCGCGCCACATCGGAACCGTCCGAGGCCCTCAACAAGATTTTTCTCCAGATTTTTCAAGGAGGCGGGCAACTCAGAATAAATCAGCCTAAAACTCCTGTAGTGTGAGCCCGACTTCAGCGTGAATTTACTGGACACAAGGATAGCAACACTCAAAATCTTATATGAAGTGTTTTTTAACTTAACTACATCAATTCTGTGATTTTATCCATTCTAAAACAGCAATTGTAAATTAGTAAAATGCAAAATGTTAATTACAAAAAATTGAGATAGATATTACTGTGTAATAAACAAGGTGAGTACATAGAAGAAAAAAACTAACTAGTAAGAATTGAGATAGTGACTAGTAAAAAAGGCTTACGTTGAAATGCATGAGTGGTGACTAACTGAACAGACACTAATCAGTATCAGTATGAATGAATGAGTACTAGCATCTAATTAAATATTTGAGTGAATTCATGTCAGAACGGCTTGCCATACGTATCCAGCATCAAGCGTTTAGGATGGGCGGTGGTTGTGTGTGACTGTGTGTTTTTACTAGACGTTTATGATGTGTTGAATTTTAAAATGCAACAGTAATTGGGAATCCGCAGATAAATGTTGCATGATTGTCGCGTGGTGAAACAAAGTGCAATTTCTCCACCCTACCTTCCGACGCTTCCAGAATTGACCCACATGCCAGTCCGCGCGTGGTTCCCTCCTGGCTCCCGTTAAACCGGGTGCAGGAGATCAAATAAAACCGTTAAATGACTGAGACGTCTCTTGAAAACTCGCGACTGTTTTGTGTTCAACTCGCTGGCGTGTCACGGCTGACACAAAGGCAACATCTTCACACTCGCCCTCTCTGCTGAGCTGAAAGAGATCCCCTGAAACAAGTTTGGCAGAATGCAGTGAAGAACCTCAACCAATAAGTGTGCTACATCTATCCCTCGCTCTTTCAACGATAACTCTTTCTCCTGAAATTACTGACATTTATAGGTAAGCTCTCATTTTGGGGCGTTCGTTGGTGTGTTATTGTTTCTACAGCTGATTTCGCCAGTGACCCGCCCCTACTCGTACGTCACGTAAACTGAACTCACTCCGATTCCATGTAACTGTGACCGGCAGCCAATCAAATCCATCGCAGCCAATGGCCCCGCCCCGTCTGGAAAGCTCGCCTCGGCCCGTTAACCCACAGTCTACCAGTCATTTGTTTAGACTCAAACACGCTCTGACAGGCGCAGCGGTTACGAGACGTTTTCTACGGCAGAACGCACGTAGTTGTGTTTGAAAACGAGTGTCAGGCATCGAATCACTGGTCCAGATATTCAATAGACACTGACGTTATTATTTTATTATGATAGCACGCGTAACTTCAGGTTTCAGTCACATATTGTACATTCGCGAGTCACTATGACAGACCGGAACACTGCAGTGTTTCATTGTACACTTCTTTTTAAAATTCATAGTTTTCGTAAACACCCTTACAGGAACGCCCACATGGAGGGCAAAACAAGGCTTTCATCCGCTGACATCTCAATTATTTTGAGATGGTCCTTACTGCAGAACACAAGATCCAGGGGGCGTGGTTGGATCCAGATCCAACTCCTCCCACCTTACATATACCTAAACCTACCATCTCCACCCCCTGCTCCCCAAACCCACCCATCTCCACCCCTAAACCTACCATCTCCACCCCCTGCTCCCCAAACCCACCCATCTCCACCCCTAAACCTACCATCTCCACCCCCTAAATATGGATCCCACCCCGCCCCCTGATCGTTGTTCTGCAGTGAGGGGCTACTGCTTTTTACGAGGTTTGCATTTAGTAGTAATGTAGTAAGACGGTGATATTTAAAGGCCAAATTCAGTATACACCTCATTGATTATGCATACCTTGCACAGGCAAGCAGATGAACCCAGAATATAAACGCAATGCGCAAAGTTGTTTTCACATAGCAAACCGTTATATAGAAAACACAACCATTTAGCGCATTGTATATACTGAGCTCATCTGCTTGCCTGTATAAAGTACGCATAATTAAAAGGTGTGTACTGAATTTGATCTTTTAATATCACTGCTTTAAAGGCACTTAAGTGTTTTCACATTAAACATTATATGTTTAATTGAAATATTGCGGTGGGTGTTTTATATGTATTGCAAATGGCCAAAACTTGCATTTTTTTCACATATCTTTGTTTTATTCTTTTGAAAGGGGATCTAAATATTTGTGGCTTTGAAAAGATGGAAAATTGACAGGCTGTTCTGCCTTATAGCTACTTGGAGATTTGAGCCAGTCACGTGACTGAAAACTATGAACTGATAACATTGTAAAACTAAAATGCTATCTATTTGCATGTGTATTCACAATTAAAGGTTGCATTTCCACATAAGGGTGACACCTGCACAATAAATGTATAAAACAAAAATGATCTGCAGGATCTTTCACCAAACAGAAAGCCTCTTTTTTTTCCAACAAAGATCCAAATGTACACTAAGCATAAACTACTGGGCTACATAGTATGTGTGTGTGTACTGGTATGGTTAATGAGGACAAAAATTTTTACAATGACATGGGTACTACAACGTAAACATGGATTATAAGGACACTTCCTGTGTCCCCGTAAAACAAAAGGCTTAAAAAACGTACAAAACGGTGTTTTATGAAATTGAAAAATTGCCAGTAGTTTTCAGTAAAAATATAAAAATATAAGTGCAAGATATTATGTGTAACATTTCTTACACTGGAGAAAAAAATATGTTTAGTTTATTATGCATGCATCTTTGAGCTCATACTGTGATTTTTTTTTCTGCATCCAGCGTTCAGCCTCGGCAAACAATATTAAGACGTTTTAATGCCATTTAAAACATTTAATGGCTCTCAGCAATTGCTATAGGATCTAAAGCATTTGTATTGGCAAATTCTGTGGGTTTGTTTGATATTTGATTAATCTTCAGATATATTTACCCATGTAATGTTTTTGCATCATTATGTTAATCAGTTTATGTTAATAAAAAAAGTTACACATAACAAGCTTAGCTTATGTCTTTTTTTAAATTCATTCATTAATAACATTCATTATTGTAGCGGGAGTCTTAAAAAAATAAACTTATTATTTTATGGCATATAGTGGCATTATATATCATTGATATATCATTGATATATTTGCCCCTGTTATTTGCTAAAATAGACACAGCAAGTAATGAATACTGACCTCTAGTGATTTCTACTGGTATAAATCACAACACAGACCTTTAGAAAGTGCAGAGAAAGAGAGAAAAGATCACCCAACAGCATGGTGTTCCCGTTTTTATAGTATTCAAATTTGGACTATATTCACTGAAACAATGAGCACTTAAAAAAACTCTCTTTTCTCAAACATCCAGACGGATGGGGACTGACCATGATGTTATTGCACAAAGCCTGGCAACGATGTCAGTCACAGATTTTAGTGAAGCACATACAGAGCCTGTTCCCACACTTCAGTCAATGCAGCCCTTTCTGCCATCCACCTCAGACCCAGCTGGACTCTAGCAGGCATGCCAGCGCCAGTGCAGCAGTGGGCCCTGAGAAAATGATGCCCCTGTGGCCCCTCTGGAGCCCCCGGACTGAGAGTGAGAGATGGAAAGTCGAGTGAGACGTGCAACTCAGAGCAATGAACATGTGGGCATTGAGGGATTTGTCTATGAAAGGGTTTAAATGGAATGATGTATTATAAGGTGAGGTTAGTGAAAGTGTCTGAGCCTGTAATTTACAGTCAGGCTTCTTATACTGACATTATGACAGTGCAAAGCGAAGGAAATGGAGAGCAGAAACATAAATTAGACTGGGTGGATAAAGGGTGAGCCTGGGAAACATTATGAAGTGTCTCCTGCCGAGCTGAGCTATGTTTGTTATTGAGGCTTGTGGATGTGAGTGCAGGTCATGAGCGTACACACATTTAGACATACATGCACATTAAAATATGTTTTTAATTGACCCTTTCCATTCTCTTTTAAACAAACTTACACATACTCTCACTTGGCATAAACATGCTCCCAATGTATGTTCAGCTATCATAACAGGATGAACACTTTCTGCTGCAAACATATTCAGCTTCAGACTAGGCAAAGTAGGTCAAACATGTTATACAATGGAGAATCTTTTTAAGGAGCATAAATGCAATGAAGTTGATCCACAAAATGGCCTGAACAGGATGTCATAGGACAGTACTACATCAGTACAGCGATACCAGCGGACAAACTGTCATCGTGAGTGGGAACAAGGAACTGTATGCTGCACACTAGCTTTTGTTAAAGAAGGGATAAGATTTAGCGCCATGGACACAAAGTCTCTAAACAAGTCCTAAGGCGCATAATGTGGAGAAAAAGATGAGATTGACATTCTGAGAACAGGGGGAGGTTTCCTGGTATCAGTCCACAAACAGTGGCATGGTGCTGCCCATGTGAGAGGCTTGTGGGGTTGTTTGCAGAACATCTAAACAAAGATAAGGTTCAGAAAAGCAATGCAGATAAAACTAAAGAAAAAGGGAATGAGTGTAGAATGAAAGGGGGAAAAAAGAAAGAACACTTAGATACAGTATATGGCAATTAATTTAAATGGTGCTATACACTGTAAAATAAAATCCATTAAAATAGGGCACAATATACTGTATTAATATAAAGGCATTTTCTGTAATTATTTTTCTTATATAGATGTTTCGCCTGTATTTTGAATTTTGCAGTTCATCGCATTGTATTTTAGGGTTAGTTGTAAATAAAACAAAGATTGGAGTATGTTTAACATGAGAATACTATTTTATTCTTTCTACTTCAAAATAGCATGTTTAATTCAATGCATTAGTGTAACAGTTATGTTCTTTTCGTTTCATTGTCATGGACTTTTAGTTTATTTCTCATCACTTTCCTGTTTCCTATTAACTAAATAAATAGCCTTTTTGTTGTCATCTTCATCTTCATCTGCCTGAAATGTGACAACCAGTTCCTGAGAGAAAATTGCTTCAACGTAAATCCTACACCAATTTATGCAGAATTTTTAAAAACTTTATTAGATATTTAAAGTTTTAATATTTAAAAATATAAAAACTTCACTTTCACTGCTGATTCACACAGTGTGAATGCTGTGACATGTTAACATGGCACTAAAATTAAAGTCAGCATGCAAATCTATTTTCTAAATGCATATTATAGATCTTATTGTGAACAATTCATCTGTGCATATGGTTTCAATAAAAAAATGTTTAATCAAAATGTCATAACTGGTCTTTCTGGAGAAAACATCAGACTTCTCTCTGGTGATGTGTATGTATATATGTTTGTGTATGTATGTGGACTGTTTATTAATTATTTGGTAATGTCCGCTTTTGTTTATCATGTCAAATAAACTATTGGAATCTTGAATCATTAAAAGCGGGGCAAAAGACAGGCAGAGGACAGGGGTATGATGGAGGTGTGCACAGAGGGGAGAATATCTCCACAACACTGGGACAGGCCACACTGTCTTATCAATGCACAATTTCAAACTCTCCAAGTATGTTGACACTGTGAGATCAGGCCAGCTGTCAGTGTGCAACATGTGACCTACTTATTGTTCTGATTTATGTACAGCACACTAGGTGTCAACTTTCATCCAAAGCATGTATAAAAGGTATTCTCATACAGTGGTGATATTTATATTATAGCGTTATAGCATTAATGTTGACATTTGCCTGTAGCATGAGCGTGTTGTGGTATAGTAGTTAATATATGTTAATCTGCAAAGCATCTGTAGTGTAATATTCATATTTTAATAACTCAGTTATATATTTAGTGTATATTGTGTTCATTTCAGAAACCTTGCACTTGTCCACTATCCTGAAATATATTCCCATCTCCTCAAATATGTTCTCATATCAGTCTTCCCACTAAAAAGAAACAGGTTCCCGAGAGCCTGGTCATCACACACAAGTGCACCTACAATAAACTAGAACTGGGAAACAATATTGACTTCATCTGAACACTTCAAAAATTCCAAGAATTACTTTTACTAGTAACAAAATTAATATTTTCACGAAGTGAGAGTTTCCTGAATTGCTGGTGCCAATAAATTGTGAATATGAGTTTACAGCCTGTATTGAATGCGATGCAATAAAATCACTGCGAAATAGCTGCCCAAAACATAAAGCATGACCAGTGTGGCCCAATTAATCAACAAACGACTCATTAACTGTAGACTCGTTTGAGATTAGCAAAATCTACGCAGAACCGATCACTGGTGACCACCGTGAGATGCATGCCGGTTAGACATGTGTCTGAGTGATGGCGGACTTGCACTGATGTTGTGTGGATATTCCCAAACAGTGCAACAGTGCAAACTCTGTGTGGGATATTATTGTTGTCATATATTTAAAATATGTGTCTTTATCAAACTAAAAATGGCAACAAAGTATATAAGTATGAATCATGCAATATCCACCTTTTATCTTGTACTGTAGATGTCTGATCCGCTATGAGAAATCAGAACTGTCTCGTCTGCATTTGCTTCACTCCTCCCCTCACTGCAGTCATCTACACTTTTTTACTTTTAAGGCAAAGCTAAGTGGATCTCAAACGAGCCTTGTTTCTTTTTAATGAATCAAAAACATTCAACACGACCAGTGTAGCCTAATTCATTAACACACGACTCTCATAAGGCATAGTTTGGCCTGGTTAATTAACTAATGATTCTAATGAGACGGTTCTTTTTGTTAAATAAAAAACATACATTGCAAACAGTGTGGCTCAATTATTAACAAACAACTCTAATGAGCCAGTTCTTTTTAGTGAATCAAAAGACATACAGTGTGACCAATGTGTCTTGATTCATTAACAAACAACTCTCGTGAGCCAGTTCTTGACAAGTTAGCACTTTGAAAAACATCTGAAACACTGTATAATATGCAGCACCATCGCAGTAAGAATTTCTATAATTTGTAAGCATTTTAACCGAAACGTACCCTAAATTAATCAGAATTGAATAGCGAAATCTGTATCGATACCCAGCCCTACTACAAACACAAAGTGGAGTCCAGCACTCATTTGATATATCCAATGGCAAAACCACCTCCCAAACACAACTCCTCCACCCAATACTCTAGACTAGAGAATGCAGTGTTGCTGTTGTTTGTTTGACGGTAACTACGCCCCTCCATCCTATTGCAAATAACAGGCTTGAAGAAATGACAGAGGAGAGAGTAAGATGGCTTTGAGGAGGTTTTCCTGCATTCTTCAGTGACAAAGCTGTTTTGATGAAGATGGAGTGAGCTTAGCCTTGCTCTAGGCTTCACTCAAGTCTAACTCACCAGCCCTCATTAGGGTGGGGTTATTAATAATACCTTCAAGTAAGCCACTGACAGACACTGCTCTAAATCTGCAATTGGTTAATATCTGTTTTGTTTTTTTCCCAGTGGAAATTAGATGATTTATCTAACTTTAGATGATAAGTGATTTTACAACCATTCTGAGCTACTACAGGCCTTATGTGCTTATCCCATAACATGTAAGACATTGTGAGTCAGATGTGATTTTGATAACCGCAGCCTCGTGGTTCATGTCTTTACTATTACCATAACATCAAATCTTATAGTAGAAAAGGAGACAGACATGCTGCCCCTCTTAGCAGGATGTAACTCATGTTTTAAATGTGAACATCTTTAAGCAGAACCCACTCAAATGAAGAGGCTAATCTCATTAAGCCTTTACTCAGCTGTTCAATCACAGGGCAACACTGAGCTTCCTTCAAGAGAACCAAACTTCGGCTTGAATTAATTGAGTAATATCATTTTGTACATATAGGTTGAAATTTGAGACTATAATGACCGTTATGACTCAGAGGGGATGTTTTTTGAAAAAAAAAAAACACGGGACACACAAAAGATAATGAAAGGCATATCAAGTCCACTTTTCAGGAGATGTGGACCCTTCCTTTTTTCCTTAAGCTTCATAACATGTCAGTGACATCATTACCAGTTGATTATACACCCAGTTGAATTTAAAGAAGAGTGTGATTAGCCTCAAGTCAAATGACTGCTTTTCTGAAATAATGTTCATTTGAAGCTGCAGTCCGAAAAGCTGTAGTCATACAAAGACAAACCATTTTAGTTTGTTTTTATCCACAGGTTTAAGGGGATTACGTTAAGGGAACAGACATTAAAATATACTTTTTTGCAAATAATTAACCAAATGATTTACTCGTTTTGCCCATCACTCACTGATGTTATGTATGGAATGAAATTTCTCAGTGCTGTCTGATCATTTGTTCTAGTTCCAGTCAGACATCAGGATGAGACTATGCTGACCATCACACGTGTATGTATAGATACACCTCAGGCTGTATTTGTCAAGAATATTTCATTGATTACTTCAAATGAATGAGATGGTGGAATATATAATGGTAAAACTTTCCTCTGAATACTTTGGATTGAATATGTTAAATTCATACCATTATTCGAAATAAAAGCAAAGTGAAGAAAAGTAGAAGTCATCATGTAATGCATCCTGCACAACTCAACCCCAAATAGCCTCACTAGCTTAACCAGTATATTCACCTTGGGAAACTAGATTAACTGTCATCAGCATGGGCTGTGCCGGATTGAACCTGCTAGTTTAATCCAAAACAATCAACCATCTTGGAATATCATGCAAATCTTGTCAGTGGGGTGCAGTTAAGAAACTGTAACAACAATAAACATTAAAACAGGTTTTGTTTGGCACATGATTTTTTCAGGTGCATGTTGGTGTGCATAAAATATGAATACACAAGAAGTAATTATGTGGCACACCTAGTAGAACGCATCTAGTTTATAGTAAGCAAATGGAAAACCAGTATAACGTGACATTAGAAAAATGTTGCAGAGTACAGGAGGATAGGCACATTTGATCAGCAAGTTAATTATATATGTTAACATTCCAAAGCAAACATCTCTGAAGCACCACAGGACAAATCGGAACCTGGCTGTCCACCGCCGGGGGAATGAGGAAGTTATACAGCACTGCTGTTATTCTGCTGGGAGCTGAACCTGAAAACAAACCACTAAACCTTAAAAGCCCTTTTGCTGCTGTGATGTTGTTTCATAGTCTCGCGTTTTTCTCTGTCACTCCTCATTTCTCTCTCTCTGTTTTGGGCAAAGGGTTTTCAGAGAGAACAGGAAGGGATGTTGTTGAGATAGCTGGTAAATGTAAAGCCTTGGAATGTATTTCCATAGACTGTTTGAAACTGGGATAAGAGGAATAAATAAATAAAATTAGTTCCAGAAATATACACATCGTTACCAAAAAGAACTATTGTGTACACAGAACACAATCAATGACAAAAGCTAATAGAATATGGAAACAAACACATGTACACACAACAAATTGACTGTCTGGCAACCTGCTGAATACTTAAAACAGCATCTCCGAAAAGCACTGGAAAAATCTATATTGGTGTTATTTCTGTGCCTGTCACATTAGGTTCTTATTCTCCAACAGTAACCGATCACGCGTCATTACCATCACAACATAGCAAAACTGCATAGAGTTTTAATTAAAAACTTTTTTAGCCTTTTATTTTTTTAATAAATAATGTTTACTGTGAAAATAAAACACTATGATCAATTGTTAGCTCTAGAACAAGCAGTACCACTGACATTGGCATATGCTAATGTACTGATCACATAATGATTGTGAAGGACTGCGGTACAGTGGTACAGCGAGATGCCAGTCCACACCCTGTCATGTTAATTTTAACAGACTCAACAATAAAACCTGCTCTACTGACAAGACAAATTGGGTTAACAAATGTGTACTTGCCAGGGGTCAAAAAAGTACAGAGAAACTGTACCTCCATTAAATTACGTTATGTGTACTGCATAAAAAGCTTTACTCAAATTATACTTATAAATATATAACCAAAAATGTACTTGAGCGAAAGTAAAAAAGTGTATGTTTACTTGTACTTGTAGTATTAAATATTAATGTTTGGCTTTATAAACTGACTCATGCATTCAAATGACAGAGGAGACTTCCTCATTAAAGTCAGTTTAGCCTGGAATAGACTTGTTGGTAATTTTTAGTAATTTTAGGAACATTTAACATGGAATAGACTTTCTGCAGAATATGTACTTTTCAAGCCAAGGTCTAAATGAAATTAAAGGTATATTTTTTCCCTCCTTGGAAATATAATTAAGTGTGCAGTTTCTGTGCCACTAGAAACATTAAAAATAATGATTGTTTGACTGTAAGCAGGTTTCCTGAACACTCCCCAATTACAATTATAGTAATGAAGTACAATTATTTTGAGTACCGTCCAGCACAGTACCTGCAAATACAGTATGCAGCAGCACTTTTTGGACACTAAAGTCAAGGCAGACTTAAAAATATATCTATTGTTTTATCATTTAAAACAGACTTATTTTTGTGAAATGTAGTCTTGAAAAGTTTGTGTTGTATTATATTTATGCCACTAGGTTTGCTATTGTTATATCATGCAATGACATCATACATTTGTATGTGCAGTATAGAGAAAACCTCATATGAAAGCAATCTGTTATGTCTTGGATGACAATACAGTGAGCTGCATTGTGTGCCACTGTACAAGGGACTCTTCTTGTCTTGTGTGCTTCATTATTGGAGGAATTACAGCAGCAGCAGCCAGTTTCGGGTTGTGGGTGTTCTGCACAAAATGCCACACCAGCCACTCCCAGCAGTTCAGGGTTTTCCTGATGACTCACTTTGTGTGTTTGATGACTACTACTGTATATAATTTTTATGGGATCACAGATCATGTTGGGTGTGCTATTTTGGAATGTGGCTTTCAGGCACTGCCAGGTCAACGGGTCAGATTGCATTTGCATCTACTGTACAAAAAGGAAAAGATGTGAAAGTTATTTCATTAATATATTCTACACTGTGTGCATATGTGTGTCTTCCTGCACTCTGTAAATCAGAAACTATATAGTGACCTCATCACCAAATGTAAAATAAAGAATATATCACAAAATAGAGACGTCATGATAAGTGGGTTTTTAGTGATTAACTCTCTCTCACACACAGAAATTCATGCAGATACAGTGCATACAGTACAATACACTCAAGGTGTACCATAGGCATACTAAAAGAGCCTCTTAATACTCATTTAATGAATCCCACACCTACCCAAGCAAGCCTTATGAAAACATTTTTAAATGAGTTACAATGTTTTGCACTGCTTTTAGTCTAAAAAATTGTCAAGGAAACATGGACATTTGCTGTAGCCACAGTGTTGTGGTCCAAAAGCAACTGTTACATGACTTGATAAATATGCTGCACTGACTGGATCAAACTGGTGACCTACAGACCCTACGGAAGCCTCTTAATTTGAAAAGAAAAGTCAAAATGTTTAAAACTGTCTGTCTGTTCCTTAACATGTAAGCACTCACAATTATTACATGCAATAGGCCTCATTTACATAAATATGGGGGCATCAAATCTATGCTCACATGTTGCTTTTGTGCAGTTACTCTTTTGCAAAGCACCTGGATTACACCTAGAAGCACACACAATCTGTCATACTGAACAAGCAAATTACTACCCTCTTTACATTTCGGTAAATCAGAGCCCAAAGCTCCTAAACCACATATAAACCATAGGCTGCACTAAAAGGATTATATTGATTATGCAAAACTAATGATGAGCTCTGCTGCTGACAGGCTTTTTGAATTTAATACATTTCTGGAACTACAACACTGCCATTATGAATGGTTACAACAAGTACATGGAAGTACTTCTGTAGAAGAGCAAGACACATGTACTGTATACCTATTTTTGATTTTAAAAAGTATCCAATTAATCAAGAATTAAACAAGGGGCCATCTTCATGCATGAGTTATTCAATGATTCCCTCAACAATTTGTTCAAAAGCACTGATTCCAATGTCACAACACTGCTCCATTGTTTTTTTAGAGATAATATATTACGTTTTAAGGAAAACAGTCAGACACCACGGTATAATGAGCACACTTGCATCTTAAAGATAGCAGCCTGGAAAATGGAGCGCAGCTGGAAGAAAACAAAACTAGGTATTTCGTATTGCATGGCGGGAAAGTACTTCTACTTATAGAAAAGCTCTAAAAACTGCTAGATCTGCCACAGTATCGCATCAGATAGTGCACTAGATGTTCCTGAGGAACAATTCCACTCATTCTCTGCTATAGGACAGGAAGAATTGTATAAACTTGTCAAATCATCAAAACCTACTACATGTACAATATGTTAGACCCTATTTCATCTAAGCTACTAAAAGAGGTGCTTCCAGAAGTCATAGATCCTCTTCTGAATATTATTAATTCATCAATGTCTTTAGGATATGTCCCTAAACCCTTCAAATTGGCTGTTATTAAGCGTCTCATTAAAAAAACACAACTTGATCCTAGAGAATTAGTTAATTAGAGACCGATCTCAAATCTCTCTTTTCTGTCAAAAAATACTAGAAAAGGCAGTATCCTCTCAGCTTTGTTCCTTCTTAGAGAGAAATGGTATCTCTGAGGATTCCAGTCAGGAATTAGACTCTATCATAGTACTGAGACTGCTCTCATCAGAGTTACAAATGACCTGCTCTTATCATCCGAACGTGGTTGTATTTCTCTATTAGTGCTACTGGATCTTAGTGCTGCATTTGACACTATCGACCACACGATTCTTTTGAGCAGACTACAAAATTATGTTGGCATTAGTGGTATTGCATTGGCTTGGCATGATTCAAATCTTACTTATCTGACAATCATAAATTCATAACAGTGAATGAAGAGGTATCATATCAATCACAAGTACAGTATGGAATACCACAAGGCTCAGTACTAGGACCATTGCTTTTCACATTTTACATGTTACCCTTGGGAGATATCATCAAGAGACATGGTGTTAGCTTTGCACTGTTATGCTGATGATACTCAACTCTATATTTCTTCACGGCCCAATGAAACATATCAATTCGCAAATCCAACAGAACGCATAGCTGATATAAAAAAAACGGGATGACTAGTAATTTCCTACTACTAAATTCTGAAAAAACAGAGGCGTTAATTATAGGACCTAAAAACTCTGCATATAATAACCTAAAACACTGTCTAACACTTGATGGCTGCTCTTGTTAAAATCTTGCTAATTACTGATAAAGACGGATTGGATTAGCTCCTCAATACTTGAACGAGCTCATATTGCACTATAGTCCTTCACGTCCGCTGCGATCTCAAAACCCTGGCAATTTGATAATACCTAGAATAACAAAATCAACTGCGGGCGGCAGATCCTTTTACTATTTAGCGCCCAAACTCTGGAACAACCTACCTAACATTGTTTGGGAGATCCATCTCGTTAAACTGGGGCATACTAAACACACAATCAGATTTCTATCAATCAAATACGTTAAAGGGATAGTTAACCAAAAAATGAAAATTCTGTCTGCATTTACTCACCCTCATGCTGTTCCAAACATGTATGAGTTTCTTTCATCTGCTGAACACAAAAGAACACCATAAAAAATTCGAAGAACCGAACAGTTGATGGTAGCCATTAACTTCCATAATACTTTTTTCCATACTATGGAAGTCAATGGATACCGTCAACTGTTTGGTTACCAACAATCCTCAAAATGTCGTCTTTTGTGTTCAACAGAAGAAATAAATTCATACAGGTTTGGAACAACTTGAGGCGGAGTAAATGATGACAGAAGTTTCATTTCTGGGTGAACTAACCCTTTAATGCTGATTAGGCGCATGAATTAGGTCAACTGGAACCGGGAACACTTCTCATAACACCCAATGTACTTGTTACATAGTAAGATGGCATCTACGCTAATATTAGTCTCTATATAGTGACCTCATCACCAAATGTAAAATAAAGAATATGTCACAAAATAGAGATGTCATGATAAGTGGGTTTTTAGTGATTAACTCACACACACAAACATTCATGCAGATACAGTGCATACAGTACAATACACTCAAGGTGTACCATAGGCATACTAAAAGAGCCTCTTAATACTCATTTAATGAATCCCACACCTACCCAAGCAAGCCTTATGAAAACATTTTTAAATGAGTTACAATGTTTTGCACTGCTTTTAGTCTAAAAAATTGTCAAGGAAACATGGACATTTGCTGTAGCCAGTGTTGTGATCCAAAAGCAACTGTTACATGACTTGATAAATATGCTGCACTGACTGGATCAGACTGGTGACCTACAGTTCCGACAGAAGCCTCGTAATTTGAAAAGAAAAGTCGAAATGCTTAAAACTGTCTGTCTGTTCCTTAGCATGTAAGCAGTGACACACACACTCACAATTATTACACGCAATAGGTCTCATTTAAATATGGGGGCATTAAATCTATGCTCACATGTTGCTTTTGTGCAGTTACTCTTTGCAAAGCACCTGGATTACACCTAGAAGTTGCCCACACAATTTGTCATACTGAACAAGCAAAGACCCATCTCTTTAACTTGGCATACATATAACACACAATCATTTTTCTATAATTCAAATCCGTTAAATGATTGTTAGGCTGCATTAATTAGGTCAACCGGAACCGGGAACACTTCCCATAACACCCGATGTACAATACTCGCTACATCGTAAGTATGGCATCTATGCTAATATTAGTCTATTACATTCTTATTCCGAAGTCACTGTAGCCACCCAGATCCAGTCTGTATCTAGATCAGATGGTGGATCAGCACCTAAAGACGACCTCTACTGCCCTGAATGTCAGCGGAGACCATGACAACTAGATGCGCCCCAGAAACAGATCCCCTGTGAAGACCTCATCACCTCGACGTCCAGACAAGTCCTCTGCACCTGTGTTGCAGCCTGGAATTAAACCACGCCATGCTGGTTTCGCCAGACCAGAGGAGAACTGGGCCCTGACTGACGCCTGGTTTTCCCAAGGTTTTTTCTCCATTTCTGTCACAGATGGGAGTTTTGGTTCATGGCCACCTGTCGCCTTGGCTTGCTTAGTTGGGGACGTTGACAGATTGCACACGGACACTATTGGAAGAGAACTGAACTGGATGATGACTTCACTGAATCATCAATGAACTGACTTTAGCTGGAAAAATTACTCTGTTATTGTCTTCTTGCATTGTTGACAAACTATTTTCCTGTTTGACATTTTAAAGCTGCTTTGACACAACCAGTATTGTATAAAGCACTATAAATAAAGGTGACTTGACTTGAATTGACGTAATATAATCAACCAGATACTCCCTATGCCAGGATATGCCACTGCAGATACTGTATGTTACTTTTATTTTGACTGGCAGAATTTTTCTACAATTTTGTTTTAAATGTTACTACTCTTCTTTCAAATGTTCGCCATGATATGAAAAAGAAAAACTAAACTTGACACATAATCAACATCTGTCAACTGTTTTGTCAGAGCAACCAAACCTGCAGTACATTAATTGCAGCCTGAGTAAATATGTAAAATTTGCATGCAACAAAATATGACTTGAAAAAAAAAATGCCTGCCACACAGACAACAGGCCTTGGAATGTATTGTTAAAATGAGAGAATCACTTCATGCAGCACCCAAACGTTATTCTTTTAAATTGTCAGTGATTGTATGAAAAAAAAGCTTTGCAAAATTCAAAACAATACTGTCAGATGAAAAACTTCAGACATCTAATTTCAGGAGGCGATTACTGTAGTGGCAAGCAGTCTTGGGTGACTGAGTTCATACTCCCCAAAAGTGTGTCAATAGTTGTGCAATATGCAACCCTATCTGCAGTCTCCATTGATGGAAACAAACACACATGAACAGACTGACGGAGAGTAGGAGCTGGTGAGGGAATCTGGACTAGGGCATGGAGGAGACAGGGTGAGGAAAGGCATGGGGGAGGGGCAGTGTACCTTATCACTGGACAATTTCAGCATAACACCTACCTGTCCTCACATCTGTCAGCACTGTCACTCATGTACTGCATGTGTCTGTATACAGGAAACATGCTAATGCCACTAAAAGTTTTACAACCAAAGCAGTGAGGTACAATTTTATCATTTTATAATAGTTTTTAAATTATAACAAATAAACTTCATCCATTTAATTATTAATTTATTTTCTGGCAAGTGTGCATTATTAGCGGTACTTCCATGTATGGCCAAAGGCTTCTGTATCACTCTATTTGCTCAAACAGGGACAAGACAAAGAGTGACAAAGAGTACAAAACAAGTTCCCCCCCCCCCCCCCCCAAAAAAGATAGAAAAGAGGCGAGAAGGGGTATAAGACTTTTAGCAAAGTTTCTCAATATCTAGTCTCAGCTTCAGGCACCTTGTCCACGGACCACACAGTCTGTTCACTGAGAGTCTAATGCATATAACTCACAAAAATGGCAAGCACTGCCTAAAATCGCCTGTTCCAAATGGCTAGCACTACCCCTGAAAAGAAGGGCATACATGATTTAAAATCAGTTACGTTTTACTTGAGGCGCTTACTAATAAGTAAACTTGATACATGAGCAGAATCTGATATTACACTTGTTTTCTGATATCAGCCAAATACATAAATAGAAAAACTGTGGCTGGTCACTGTACATGTCAGATGGTCTCTTTCTAACTAAGTGGGTAGTTCTTCTCCAGAATAAGGTACAATAAGGACCAGAATTTTAAAGTCTTGCTATGTGAGACTATTCAAAAAGTTCACTTACTCACTGCATTACTAAAATTTACAATTGTCTCTCATTCTCACTCCCCTTTACAAACTCTCTTTTTGTATGCTGCCGAGATTCTTTTCCCCACAACCCCTTGTGAGTCTTCCCAAAGATCTACTCTCTTCTTTCTCCTTCCGTTCCCTCTCCCACTCTTTTCTCTCGCTATTGGCCTGCTGTCCTGGCCTCAACTTTCTTTGCACACGGACTCTCCCCTTTTTTTTTCCCCCCCCAAAAACCCCCCCACTGCGAGAGCAGCCAAAAACACAGAGGGAGACAGAACACTGTACAATGACCATGTCTCTAAACTGCATTGCTCCGGCACAGACCGACATCATGTTCTTTGGGGAAAAGATGCATGTTTGTTTTCCCCATGTTTGTATATGCGTGTGTGCAGAGGTCAGCTGCTGACAGGCAACAAGAATGAACAGCACTTGTCTCTGTGTGATGTTATGTGTGTATTTAGCATACAGATTTCTTCTCATGTGTGCTGTGTGCATGCTTCACTCATCCTGCCTTGTGTTGTGACACGTCCCTCTATCTGCACACTGGAATTTCTACCTCTCTGTGTATTCCTACTGGAATCCGGATGGCGCTTTGCCCCGGTAGAGAAAGTGGAATGCGGAACGCCCCCTCTCCCCGTCTTGTATCAGGCCATAGAGAGCCCAAGACCAAGTTAAAGATGTTCAATACACTCTTATATAGCTCCCAGCTGTGTGGAGCTGGCCAGATCCTTGGTGCTCGAGTGGCCTGGAATGTTTGGAGTGCAAGCATGCTGGAAAGCTCAAATCACCAACAACAATCTCTTGGAGATGGAGTAGAAAAGAAAGAAGGAGAGAGAGTGAGAGAGAGACAAAGAGAGAGAGGGAGAAAGACAAGGCAGTAACATGTTTCAAAGTCTGCCACACCCAAAAAACTGAGGTTTTAGTTCCATGACAGATAACAAATGGCTGGAAAAACATGCAATTGTGTTCCTTAACTGTCTTTAACTGCTAGTAATTATGCATTTACTGTTCTCATTGTTTGTCAGGTTTGCATTGTCCAAATAACACAATCAGCCTTAAACCTATAGATATGAATCTGAGTTTAAACATTTGTCACGGCAAGTTCCATTAACTCATAGACATGCATCATAGCATAAAAAGTTATTGATTAATCCACAAATCAAAGTGAAATAACACAGAATGTCCTTCTGTAACTGGTCTTATTATTGAAATGTAAATACAGTTGATGGGTGTTTCGTACACAAACACTATTAATATGTATCATTGATTTATTCTTGCTTTAGAATGCTCTGATTCATTTTTAATACAATACAGCAGTAGGGTGTGGTGTGGATTATGACCAGACAGTCAGTGTTTACTCAGCTGTGCGAATTCCTCAAAATTTACGGGGAGAAATGTGGAACCAATATGAGTTCATTACAAAGTGCCATGCACATCAATTATGAAGGGAAGGACTGAGTTTACTGTAACTGTAAACGTGCATTACGTGTTGCTGAAGCGCAGGAGTTTTCAATCTTAGCAGGGCCAGGATCTTTCAGCCAGACTCTTACCTAACCCATGGATTCATAGGATTAACAAAACTTTTGTAATGATTAAAAACATTATCTAAAGTATAACATTTAACAGATTGTTGGAAAGTAAAAAAAAATTGATATGGTTGGGCTGTCATAATGCCATGACCCACTAACGCCCCTTGAGTATCTTTAGGGATCCCTGGTTGAACATCCTGGGTGTAATGGAATCCTGAACCCATGTCATTTACACCAGTGACACTCACAGATTTGTTGTGCGTGCGTTTATAAAACAAACACTGGCTGTATCGCAAAACATACTGAGCTGCCTATATAGACAGCATTCGTGGGCATCATGTGCACCAGCAATATTTTTAACAAGAATGCACCTAATGAATGTGTTCTACAAAGGCATTCAAATAGGTTTTAAGACACAGCCAAAGCATGACAACAGATTAATAGTCCTCCTAGTGGACGGTAAGCCTACGAAGAAATTGCTAAAATGTTAAAAATAGCTAAAATGATTTTTTTTTTTTTGTAAAAGGATGTTTTAATCGTTATGCTTACAGCATTTTGATTCTACTCATTAACATAATTTCTATAAAAAAAATTGTGTTTTCAGAATTTCAAATCTACTTTTTTCGGTGAAGAACGACTTTTTGAAGAACGAAAAGTGCAATGAACAGTAGGTTATAACTGCAATCACAAGTTGTCACTGGCACCACTTTGATTTAAAATTTAAGGCAACGATTAAACTGAATTTGTATTACTATTTTAGTGTGTAGCAATGTTTCAAGGCAAACTAAGGTGAGCTTAAGACACAAAAAAACTCAAACGAATGCACATATGGGCTAAAACAGTCAATCACACTAAATACAGACAATAAAACATTAAATAATATTTCAAACTTAAAGTTTCTTTAAAAAAAACACTTACCTTTGATGTGATTTCGCCTCGTGAATCTGTCGGGTTACGCGCGTCAGTAAAGTGCTCACTGCCTTCTACTTACAAAACCATACGGTTTTGTGTCCTTCTTCCATAAAGATAAAAGAAAAATAAGTTAGTCATTGAGCTGGGACAGCTCAAAACTCTTGGGAGGGACAGCAGATGAAGACCGATAGTTCTGAGATCCTGTAAAGACGGGCTTCGGCTCGGAGTCTCTTCCAAACAGAGCAGACGAAGTGTGCTCGCGTGGTGCTGATGCGAGTTTTCTGTCTCGCCCTTTTGCTTCTGTCACGCCTTTGAAAAGAGATTGGTACAATTATCTCTCTGCTTTGCCACAACTATGAAGGAATGCAGTTCGGGATATCCAGATATAGCAACGTATACCACAAACCCCCCCAAAAAATGACCAAACAAAGCAGGTCTCTCAGCTGGTTTGGGGGTAAAATGAATCGCGCGAATCAAAAAGTCACGGTGTGAATCATGTGAGACCATCAGCGCGATAACAGGGAATGTAACTTTTTATTATGCAGTCCGCAAATGTGTCCAAGTTGTCTATGGGCGGTCAAAAAACTACACGCCTGCGATTCCTTTGTCTCCCCTAACCCATCCTCCCACCCTGTAACATGTGAGCTGCCCCTGTCTGTCACAGTCGCGTGCTCACCCTATCGCCTCGAGTCGCCTTTTGCCCCTAATGCCCGCTCTGGCTGCTGTCGTATGCTGTCCACTTGCTGTCCTGTCAAGTCCACTGACGAACGCCAGCGCCTATTAACAGCGTGACTACAGCGCCACTCCCATCCATTCATAAAGTAGAGCGCGAGCGATTCTGCCTACAGCTCGCGCTGGAGCGCGCGGACAGTCCACAGCGCGTGTTGGGTCAGAAGGCTGAAATTTCGCTCAAAGGTTGAAATTGCGCAAATGATGGAGTGGGACGTGTGTGCAAACGGCTGTGTTTGCTAACACGGCTACTAGTGTGTTCTAAGCATTGATGAATGTTGAAATTTAGCTATGAGCTAATGTGGGTTCACAATACTGTGATTAAGTAAATGCTATTAATAACACACATAAGGTAAACATTGCCTTCGATGAATTTATTTCCATGTAATCAGTGACTTTCTCTTAAGGAATACATGACAGTAAATATGTACAGTGCCAGAACAAAATAAATTAAAGGAATGTAAATATTTAAATTGTTGTCATCAAAATATGAAAACGAGGATAAACAAAATATTACAAGGGATTTTAATTTCACTCTGACTCTACGTTTGTTTATTTTATTTGTGGGTTTTATTTTTGAATAGTGATGGTTTAACTTAATGTAATACGCAGAAAGTATAATAATAACAACAATGACTATTTTCTATAGCTCCTTTAAAGGAGCTTCTCAAAGCGCTTTACAATGTAAGAGTATACCGTACATGTAATATTAAAACAGGAATGCAGAATAAACAAAAGAGCACAGGAAGATAAAATAAACAGAAACAGCAATGATTATCACAATCAACAATAAGCTTGCTTAAAAATATATGTTTTTAAATGCGTTTTAAAAACGCAAAGAGACTGTGCTTCCAAATTTCAACTGGAAGTAGGTTCCACAACCTGGAAGCAGATATAGAAAAAGCTCTGGCACCCATGGAACGTAAACTTGAATACCCGTAACGTAACGTTTGAGGGACACCCAACAGACCCTGCTGAGAAGAGCGAAGACTTCGATTTGGAGAATAAGGTAGGCTATTAAAAGGTGAGACAAATACTCCGGGGCCAGACCGTGGTATTTCACTGGCTTGCAACACTTCTCAATTCAGTCTGCTGACTAGTCACAATGTCTCCTATCATTCAGCAAAGGAGAGGCATGTTCTATTATACAATCGTTTTGCTACAAATCACATTTTCTACAGAAAACAGAGATCACTACCTGCTTTTGAATATACTGACAGGGATATTTATGAGTAGTTGTCACTTTGTTATCTTTCACACAAAGTTTTGCATTTTACTAACAAGTACTGACATAGACCCACAGGGGACACACTCACTGGTGAGCATAAAGCATGTTAAACGTGCTCCACTGTGCAGTCGGTTCACCTCTGCTGGACCTGTCAGAGCGCTTCACATATGGCCTACATCAGTGACAGGCGTGCAACTCCATCTCATTACAAACGCACCTGGGGCACATTCAGCAGGGTTTGTTATTCTAGAACA
Source organism: Sinocyclocheilus anophthalmus (assembly GCA_018155175.1). Taxonomy (NCBI): domain Eukaryota; kingdom Metazoa; phylum Chordata; class Actinopteri; order Cypriniformes; family Cyprinidae; genus Sinocyclocheilus; species Sinocyclocheilus anophthalmus. Next base: position 125,999 of record JADLZN010001834.1, on the reverse strand, counting down.
TTTCAGCAAATTTCAGAGAACAGAATCCCACTTGTGATATGAGACTGATCCATAACCTAAACTTAAATAAACACTCTTGGGAAAATATTTGCTCATCAATATTAAAATGTTGGACTGGCCTGAATGAACAATAATATTAATAATAAAAAGGTGAAACTAAAATAAATAAATAAAGCCAAAAATTCATTTATTTGTACTAAAAGATTTGTTAAAAATAAGTAAATACAATAAAATATATATTTGTAATTATTATTCAATAAAGGATTCTATGTCATCGCACTGACAAAGCAAGATTTTTCCTTCTGTTTGCAAAACAGAACACTGTTCCATAATGAATAAGAATTACTAGGTGATGCTGTTTAGTGTTCATTGATCTTAGAACTTTCTGAGAAGTGACCTGATATTCCCTCTTGTTCTTAAGTAAAGGGGTGGTTGATCAGCTTTTTTCAAAAGCTTGATTGTGTTTATGGGATGCAGTGTAACGTGTGTTCATGCTTCGTTAAAAAAAAAAAAAAATCAAATTATTTTCACATTTTTTTACCTTTATTCTACACCGCTGTTTTCATTCTCGTCAAAGCGGTCTGTTGAGTTCTTGGTTCTATGAAGCCCCTCCATCAGAAATACGCGATGGGCTCTGATTGGTTAGCTAGCCCAGTGTGTTTGTGATTCGCTAACCGCCTACTGCACGTTGTCTGGAAACGTCACGCCCTTGTCTTTGCCATTACGGGTAGTTGCGTGTTCCCGGGAGCAGGGTTTATGCAAACATCGGGTTTTGTGATGTCACAAACCCAGGATGAAGCTCGTTGTAGTCCCTACCAGACGTTTTTTGTAGTCCTTAAACAGCGATTTCTTTAAAAGAAAATATCTCCCTTTGCATTGAGCGTCGTAACTTTGCAGACGTTATTTATGCTCTAACAGTAACATTACACACTAACTAAAGTTCAAAAAGTGAAATCATAATCAACCACCCCTTTGAGTTTTTCTGAATAATTATGTCACACACTGTTTTTGCTGAGGCTGAATGACAGGTGAACAGTATGGCAGAAACATATCAGGCTATTCAAGTTATAGCCATGTATTATTAGTTAGGACAGTTATTTGTGATTTGCAAAATATAGAATTGGATTAAAAAAATGGTATGAGGTATCTACTTAAAAAAATATGGCAACAATATTACAGGTAAAATTTTGAGTAGTTTTTAAGGCTTGATTTTTAAAAAATGGAATCTACCTGAATAAATCATGCAAAATTTTCTAAATTATTTAATCTATGACACAATGATTTTAATATTATTAGTGAAATGTGCTCATTTATTTTAAATTGATTCTCAAAAGTCCATGATTTTGAGTAAAGCCTGTTTCAATTAAAAGACTGTATACAGCCAAATAATTCAAATAGGAAAAAAACTTTATTGCACTAGCATTAGCAAAGCTATTGCTGATTGAACAAAGCATCATGCCTCAAAGTAGTACATGCAGTTATGCATAACCATAAGCTCTTTTCTTCTGGAGAGTGGAGTGGACGGTATTAGAAAACTTTCAGCACAAATAAACTTTTCAAAGGCAAAATAAACTGAACATTAAACTAGAGCTGTGCAATTAAACGAATGTGATTGTCCGCGCATCTGGTCAGTAAAGCCGGTTCCGTGATTAGTAGTAAATCTCCATCAACTGCTTTCAGATGGAGAGGCATTTACTACACAGAGCCGTAGTTCAATGACAATTAGGCAATATTGCGTTCATTATGCAGACTGAATCGCATGCGATAACGAACGCGATAGTGCCTAATTGTCAGTGAATTAAGGCTTTGTGTAGTAAATGCCTCTCCATCTGAAAGCAGGTGATGGAGATTTACTACTAATCACCGCTTTACTGGTGAGATGCGCATGACAATCGCATGAGCTTAATTGCACAGCCCTACATTAAACATTAATAGATGTTTCCCTTTACTTAAAAACACATAAAGTAGCATTTCATTTCCAAATGTACTCTCCTTATCCAGCCATATGCAAAGCATGCTGTGAACTAACAATCACCGCCAAAATAAAACTACAAAATTGAGTTAATTCTCTTAATATAAATAGGTAGCCTTCTTTCCTTAATTTCTTTTGTTTAATCAGTTCCTCAATTCAAGCCTAAAAACTGCTTAAGTTTCCTTAAAAAAGAACTTTTATTAGTTCTCAATATTTTCTATACAACACTGAACCACGATTTCTTTACTAAAATATACACACTATTTTTAATTATAACCTTAATTTTTTGTAATGAAAATTACAAGTCCCATGATTAATTTTTACAGTGTAGTTAAAATTCCCTTAAAGGTTATAGTTCACCCAAAAATGTAAACGGAAATGATTGTCATAATTTACTCATTCTAATGTCATTTCAAACCTGTATTCATTTGTTTGTTTATTTGCAGAACATGAAAGAAAATATTATAAAGAATTGGTAACCAAACTGTATATTGGTTACAGGTAATTTAACTAATTATTGTAAAACAGTATGGTCTTATCTAAAAATTTATATTCAGCTCTTCTTGGAATAATAAATATATATATATATTTTTAGGTAAACAGAGTCAACCCAGTACGTCCACCTTTATTATATAACGCCGCTTTACAATATTTTGCCAAGAGTGTCAAAGCTGCTTTACAGTGTTAAACAGGAAAATAATTTTTCAATAATACAAACAAAAAATTCAGTTCTGCTATAAAGCAGCTCTAAAAAGACAATAGTAAACAGTCAATGTTTTCCAAAGTCAGGTTAGTCGTTCATCGTGATAATTTAGTGATGTCATCATCCAGCTCAGTTCAGTTCAGTTTAAATAGTGTCTGTGCAATCAAGTCTACAATAATGTCAAATATTAAGTGTACTCAACTAAGCAAGCCAAAGGCTACAGTGGCAAGGAACCTAAACTCCATCCTTGAAAAATCCTTGGGAGTCAAAGCTGGCCACTGGGTCCGTGCAGAGGGCTTGCATGGTTCTCGTGGTCTTTGCTGAGGATTTGTGCTGATGACTTTTCTAGTTGGTGAGGTCTTCGCAGTAAACAAATGTATTTATGTAATAAATACATTTATCAGTGTCATTTTCCAAATTTGAAGTTCAGGGTATTTTGACCCACTGCTTTGTGCTTGGTGTGAATGGAGTTAGAATGAACGTATATAGACCAAGAGGTATTATCAGATGGGGTTATTTAAAATACCAGTGTCTGTCCAAACTAAATGACCCAGTTTATTTAACCTTGTGGCAACTGGCGATTTCACCAGGGTTTTCAGACATCCTGGGATCTGTTCCAAGAAAAAAGCTCCCTCATGCTTGCCACTCTGTTCCACAAAGTGCCGTCTGAAGTAGGCCAGTAGGATGTGTCCAGACTCGTCCCTTTCAGTTAAGATATGATGTGTCCCTGAAGCATTTGAAAAATCTGTCTTCATCTTATTATCTAGAAATAATTAAGTATTGCACCTGATTCATGGGTTTCACACAATCTAGTGACACTTTTGGTATTTCTAAATCTAGATTTCGGTGAAAATACTGTATCTTACCCATGATACTCTGCAAAAGTCCATGATGCCTATTCACAGCAATGTATAAAAACTGATTTATTTTGTTTACCAAGATGAAATTATCAAAATGTATTTTGGAGGGAAAAAATCAATACAAGAAAATTTGAGTCATGAGATATAAATGTGAAAACCATAAATACAACACACGTCAGTGTCGCTATAATAGTCTGTTTTTGCTGCTAGTCTATTTTTGAGTGAAATAAGTATGAACAAATATATTAATAAGCATTTATAACATGTGAGTTAAAAAATGGCTCACTATTTGGCAGGTATTACATTAAAATCCCCCTTTTACTCATGCATTTATAACTGCATATCAATGATTTATAATGCATTTGTAAATAAAGTATTAGTCATTTATGAATACCTTTATAAATCCTTTATAAAGGGAACCTTAATGTAAAATGTTACCATAATTTCAAAAACAACGATGGAAAAAATGATGAACAATTTACTCATTATTCCAAATACATGGACTACACCTTTTATGGCATAAACTTGTAAAACAGTTCGTATAGAGTGTTTTCTGTGTATAGGCAGCCTACAATACAACAGCAAGCTGTTGCTGATTCCCTTATTCCAAAGTGTCTTTCCCAGCAGATTTTTTGCTCAGGCTTCTACCCGAAACTATTGATGTACCCGTGGGCACAATGAGGAATAAAGGTGGCTTCAGTGCAGTCCAATGCCTCTCCCCCTTCTCCCAGGGGGGTAAAGTGCTGATCATTGGGTTGGAAAGACCTTGCGTAGGCTGATTCTAACAAAGCCAATACTGGCCAAAGCCATAGACACATGAAAGACTAGAGGTTATGCCTGGCCAGATCAATTTCTCTCAGCAACTAACTCTCCATGTCCCGAGCACTGAACAGACAGAGCCCACAATGGCTTGTTTTCTGTGGTATAGAGCCGTACCATTCTCCTCACTGATCCACTTTACAAAAGCCCATTACAGAGGTGCCAATTGAGCTTGAACAATCACCCACAAAAGCTGTTATTTACATAGGTTCTGTCCCCTAGGCTCAACCCGTCTGCCCAAATAAAATAAAAAACTGTCCAGTGGCGGACTAGTTGAGCTCTTCTCACTGTGTGAGCACTTTTGGGTCCAACCACAGAGTCAAGATCATTGAGTCGTAAATACATGGAAGCTGTTTTTAGGTAAGGATATGAGAGCTAACAAATAATTAGAAATATTTATGTTTTGTACATTTCATGACATAAATAATACAACTTTTAATACAGATAAAATAATAAAAAATGATTTATTTTAATTGTTTTATATTTTAAAACAGATATATTTATTAATTATTAGAAATACTAAAAATATTACAAATAATACACCTACCACAAATATACAAGTAACCTACAGTATCTGTTACATTCTTTTCATTACTCTCTCTCTCTCTCTCTCTCTGCTAGATCGTCATTCCAGTGTAGTAAAATATATTTCTGATTTATGGTAATTAAGAGGAATTTATCATCTGACTTGAAATGTTAAGATTTTATCTCTGTTGTATTTCTATGCGCAGAGAGTCGAAAAAGCATTTCACTGTATAAATCATATTATTTATGGTTGTGTGTGTGTGTGTGTAACAAATTAGAATTTGACATTTAAACAATTCATTGACAAGCCAAGACAAAATAAACAATAAATTCAAATTGCAATAAATGTCGAGGTACATATTTAATTGAAAAGGTGGGCAGAAACCTTTCTTCAAAAACACAATTAAATCAAAATGAAGTAAATCTCTTTGTTCATGACTAAAATGAACATTCTTAATTTAAAATGGCCTTAATAGATTTTATCTGGGGAAAACTGTGTCACTAAAGCCCATCACAGTTGGATAGCAGGTGTTGAACTGAACTACTGAGAATTGAGGTTTTGCAGGCAGCCCATCCACACACCTGCGCTGTGCCAGCCTCCCTCATGCTCTACCCTGCGTTTCTCTAAAATCAGCATGAGACGGTCTGATCTGGGCTGGGTTGCGTAGCCCAACTGTACCTGCCACATGCCCATCCTCAGGGTGGCTCTCCACTGAGCACTATGAATAGAAACTTAGCAAACGAGAGATAAGCAGTCGGCTTTGGCACATGCCACACTCCTAGCAGCACTTTGGGGTTGCCATGGAAACAGGGACGAGTACAGCTAACGCTGCCCCGACATCTTCCTATCATGCCCACTCAAGATCATTAACATTGCATGTTTATTTCCTAACCTCCATGACAGGTGAGAGTCTTCTTTTGAAATTTGAGGGTCAATGTAGTTTGGGTCAGCAGATTATTAATATAGCTCAGGTGAAAAACCTTCTGCTTCATTTTTGTGAGAATTTTCTCAAATTGTTTCTCACAGATTATGAATGCATCCACTCAGGTTTACAATGCTTGGTAGCAATATCATATGTTCCAGACTGTTGTTCTGAATTAACCCTATTCACATATCCGGGTATGGAATGCGGAAGTAAACTTTAGCACTGTAAACATCTGTAGAAGTAGCCTACACGATTCCCATTTGCTCCATCAAATAAAATAAATAAAAATTGATTTTCAAGAAGTCAAATGTTGGCTGCAGTCATTTCATCAGCAGCTGAATTAAAAATACCAAGTTGATTTCACAAATATTGTTATAAATGTGCATTGTTATTAGGTATATTATTTATATAAAAAATGTATGACATTTTACTGTGGGAATGCTGCATCATAGTTTAGCTAAAGGAGCAATGCATTCAGACCAACAACATGATTTATAGTGATTGTAGAATGACATTTATTTTAAACAATTTAGTAAACAAGAAGGTTGTAACATTTCCACCGAGGCGAGCGTTGTAATAACCCAAGTGCAGTTTATTAATATCCAAGAATGAGCAGATACACGATAAACAATGACTTGACTTGACTTGACTCGAGTCGAGTCACCAACAGCAGGTTACACAAACAAAGCTAGACATAAGACAAATGGCAACATGAGGGCTATTTATACACAAGACTAAATGACTAAACAAGGAACACCTGTGAACAATCAAGACAATGACCCAATCACAAAACAAAACTAAGAACCACATTACCAAATCAACCAATAAGAACAAGACACATGAACAAGACAACCAATTGCAGGATTACACAAGGCCAAGGGAAACACATGACAGGAACCATAACTAAAACAAAAAAAGGTCTACCAGAAAGAGTCAAAAGGGTAGGTGAACGTTTACATGTTTTTTTCCATAAAGAATTTACAGATGGTAGCAAGCTGCAATGAATCAAGTCTAGTTACATGGAAAGGTTTTTTGGCATGGTCCCTGTCCTTTGTCCAAATCCTGGTGATGCAGATTTGGCTGGTCCTGCCTGAAGATGAAGGCAGAGGTGGCACCTACCCCTGGATGGACAGGGACCAACCTGGTGGTGGTGGGGAGGAGGATGGAGGGTAATGTCAACGTCATCAACTGCGAACATGCAAGAGAAAGTTCAATACTTATATACTCCAAGTATCAAGCTGTGATTGGCCAATAACAGTTATGAATGAATGATGTGGCATTAGGAGTCTTCCTGGTAAAACCATCATTGATGCTTTCATTTCCAAACTAATCTCAAGCAAAATCCTCTACTGTGCATCTCCAAAACAGAAGGCCTGTCCAAATACCCACACTCTTGGTCTTTGTACTTGAGCACTTGTCTACTTGCATGACGCATTTCCTGTATTTGGCGCAAGTGTTGGCTTCGCGATTTCATGAATGTTATTCCTGAATTATCATGCGATAATGGGATCCACTTAGCCTCAAACAGCTCCAAAAGTGTGTTGTGGTGTGCGGTAAGAGCACTGGCTTGTGTTTTTAAGACCTGGGACAGTCTTGTGGACTTACTTGGTGTTGCATGCACACGCTCTCAAGTGGCCAAGACCACAATGTAGTTATTTGGACAGACCCATCATTTAAGTCCTAAACAAATCATGTTTTGTTTGAAAGAATTGGTTAATAATTATTCAATGGACTCCCTTAGGAGATAGTTATTTTGTCTCCACCCACTGGGATATACAATATGCCCGGCATGAAGTAGTCATGAAGACTTCCCCACGACACTCGATTGAGTGACAAAAACCATGTGAAAAGGCTAAAATAGAAGCACCCCATTTCATTCAATCAAAGCTGAGGACCAATCTAACTGTTATTATTAGGGCCCGAGCACCGTTGGTGTGAGGACCCTATTGGAATTGCCCCGTTTCTTATTATTCTTCTTCTTCTTCTTCTTCTCAAAAGTGAATCGCATTTTTGAAGGCCTAAACATGCTTCAAAACTCGTTAAACTTTGCACACGCGTCAGAACTGGCGAATTTTACATCTGATATGGGTTTCAGAAGTGGTGTGGCAAAATGGCTCGACAGCGCCACCTATAAACTTTCAAAGGAGTGCGCCTCGAGCTACGTTTTACGTACATGTACGAAAATCGGTACACATGTGTAACACACCATTGCCTACAAAAAAGTCTCTTGGTACAAAACCCAAAACCCAACAGGAAGTACGTTATTCTGAATTTACTGTACAATTTTTGTGCAGTTTTTTACATTTCCAGGCCTCGTACTTTGACGAACTCCTCCTACGGTTTTAATCGGATCATCTTCAAATTTGGTGAGGGTCATCATAAGGCCTTTGTGACGTTAAATTGCGAAGATTTTGAGTTTTCATCAAGGGGCGTGTCTCTGGCGGCCTGACAAAATTTGATGTTTCGCCATGAAACAGGAAGTTGTTGTAACTCAGGCATGCAGTGTCCAATCCGCCCCAAACTTCACACGTTTGATAGGTGTTATGTCCTGAACAAATACCCATGCCCAAATTCAGTTATTCTCATAGCGCCACCTGCTGGCAACAGGAAGTGACATGCTTAACACTGTTATGGACTCCTAGAAACATATTAAAAATCGTCAGCAACTGATTCATAGGCTGGCAACTTGCTAGAAAAATACTAAAACATGCTAGCAGCCCTTAGCTAAGTGCTAAAGCATGCTATCAATGCAATGAAAAAGGAAGTTACTGTAACTCAGGCATGCAGTGTCCAATCTGCCCCAAACATCACACATTTGATAGGTGTTTTGTCCTGAACAAATACCCATGCCCAATTTCAGTTATTCTCATAGCGCCACCTTCTTGCAACAGGAAGTGACATGCTTAACACTTTTATGGACTCCTAGGAACATATTAAAAGCGTCAGCAGTGTAAAATAGGCTAGCAACACACTAGAAACATGCTGAAACTTGCTAGCAACACTTAGCTAAGTGCTAAAGCATGCTATTAATGCAGTGAAACAAGAAGTTACTGTAACTCAGGCATGCAGTGTCCAATCTGCCCCAAACTTCACACATTTGATATGTGTTATGTCCTGAACAAATTCCCATGCCCAAATTCAGTTATTCTCATAGCGCCACCTGCTGGCAACAGGAAGTGACATGCTTAACACTGTTATGACTCCTAGGAACATATTAAAAATCTCAGCAACGTGTTTTTCATAGGCTGGCAACTTGCCAGAAACATACTAAAACATGCTAGCAACCCTTAGCTGAGTGCTAAGCATTGCTATAATGCAGTGAAACAGAAGTTTACACAACTAAACTGCGTGTCCAATCTTCCCCAAATTTAAAAATTTGATAAACTCTTCCTGAACACATTTCTTACCGTTGTTCGTTATCGTAAGCGCCACCTTTCTGCAACAGGCAGTGACATGCTTAACACTGTTATGGACTCCTAGGAACATATTAAAAATCATCAGCAACTGTTTCATAGGCTGGCAATTTGCTAGAAACATACAAAAAACCGCTAGCGTCACTTAGCTAAGTGCTAAAGCATGCTGTTAATGGAGTGAAAGTGGAAGTTACTGTAACTCAGGCATGCATTGTCCAATCTGCCCCAAACTTCACATAGTTGATAAGACTCCTGACCTGAACAGATTTTCATGCCCAAATTCAGTTATAGTCATAGCGCCACCTGCTGGAAACAGGAAGTGACATGCTTAACACTGTAATGGACTCCTAGGAACATATTAAAAAGCATCAGCAAGTGTTAAATAGGCTAGCAACATGCTAGAAACATACTAAAACATGCTAGCAGCACTTAGCTAAGTGCTAAAGCATGCTATTAATGCAGTGAAACAGGAAGTTTACATATCTCAGTCATGCAGTTTCCAATCTGCCCGAAACTTAACTTGTTTGATTACAGTCCTGACCAGACCACATCTCCATGCAAAGATTCAGTTTAGTGATAGCGCCACATATTGGCAACAGGAAGTGACATGTTTAACACACTGTGCTGCACTATTAGCAACACAGTAAAATATGCAATTGTGTGCTAACATTCTAGAAATGTGCTCATACATGCTAGCAACACTTAGCTAAGTGCTAAAGCATGCTATTAACGCCATCAAACAGGAAGTTTTTGTAACTCAGGCATACAGTGTCCAAATTGCCCCAAACTTCACATGTTTGATTAGAGTCCTGGCCTGAACACATCTACATGCTCATATTCTGTTATAGTTATAGCGCCACCTACTGGCACGGAAAAAACGAAGTGACCTGTTAACTCTCTGTATGCACTATTATCAATACAGTAAAATATGCCATTGTGTGCTAAACATGCTAGAAACATACTCAAACATGCTAGCAACACTTACTAAGTGTTAAAGCATGCTATTATTACCATGAAACAGGAAGTTGTTGTAACTCATGCATGCAATGCCCAATGAGCCACAAACTTCACATGTTTTATTAGAGCCCTGGTCTGAACAAATCTAAAAGCCAATATTCAGTTTTCTAATTATAGCGCCACCTGCTGGTAACAGAAAATGACTTGTTTCGCAGTACCTTTAACATGCAATGTCTGATCCTGCCCCCAAACTACTCACTTGGATAGGTGTTCTGTCCCCACTGTATCTATGCACATATTCAGGTATAGTCATAGCGCCACCTGTAACTCAGGCACGCAGTGTCCAATCTGCCCCAAACTTCAAACGTTTGATATAAGACTCGTTGTCCTGAACACATCTAATGGCCCCCTGTTATTCGTTTATAGTCATAGCGCCATCCTGCTGGCAAACAGGGAAGTTTCCATGTGTTAACACCATTAATGGACTCCTAGCCACATATTAAAAAGTGGTCCAACAAAAGCTAAATATCTGGAAACATGCATAAACATAATAAACATCTAGCAACACTTAGCTAAGTCCTAAAGCATGCTATTAATACTATGAAACAGGAAGTTGTTGTAACTCATGCATACAATTCCCAATCTGCCCCAAACTTCACACGTTTTATAAAAGTGCTGGTCTGAACACATCTAAAGGCCAATATCCCAATAAAATCATAGCGCCACCTGCATGCAACAGGAAATGGCTTATTTTACACTAACTTAAACATGCAATCCGATTTGCCCCAAACTTCACATGTTTGATAAGAGTTCTGTCCTGAACACATGTCCATGCCCATATTCAGTTATAGTCATAGCGCCACCTGCTGGCAACAGGAAGTGTCATGTTTAACACTGTTATGGACTCCTAGCAACATATTAAAAAGTGTCAGCAAGTGCTAAATAGGCTAGCAACATGCTAGAAACATAATAAAACATGCTAACAACACTTAGCTAAGTGCTTAAGCATGCTATTAACACCATCAAACAGGAAATTGTTGTAGTTCATGCATACAATGTCCAATCTGCCTCAGACTTCACATGTTTGATTAGAGTCCTGGTCTGAAGACATCTACATGCTCATATTTGGTTATAGTTATAGCACCACCTACTGGCAACAGGATGTGACATGTTTTACACTGTGATGCACGATTAGAAACACAGTAAAATATGCCATTGTGTGCTAAACATGCTAGAAATGTGCTCAAACATGCTAGCAACACTTACTAAGTGCTAAAGCATGCTATTAATACTATGAAACAGGAAGTTGTTGTAACTCATGCATACAATTCCCAATCTGCCCCAAACTTCACACGTTTTATAAAAGTGCTGGTCTGAACACATCTAAAGGCCAATTTCAGTTAGAATTATAGCGCCAACCTGTTTTGGCCAACAGGAAATTACTTGTTTTACACTAACTTAAACATGCAATGTCCGATTTGCTCCAAACTTCACATGTTTCATAATTGACCTGGCTTGAAGATGTCATTTATAGTCATCACGCCGCCTGCTGGCAACATGAAATGTTATGTTTCTCTCAAAGAAGCAATGTCAAATCTGCTCCATATTTCACTCTTCAGTTACAGTTATTGTTTTTAGTTTTTGTTGTGCTTACTCATCTACATTTAATGTTTTACTTGCACTAACTCAAAGAAGCCATATCAAATCTTATTATATCAAATTTTTTTATGCATTTCTTTTTGTGCATGTTTACACATCTACATTTGAACTACTGTCACGTAAAAGTTACATTTAGCTTATATTAAAAAAAAAGTGAATATCTGGAGTGGAAAAGTAAAAAAGAATCACCAAAACAAAAAAATAATTGTCAAAACTTGCCTGCATTTTTTTGTGATATTGATTGTGGGGTCAGAGCAATGTCTATTCATAAGATAAACGAGATGTTTCAATGACATAAAATAAGGGTTATATAATACAATGTTTTTTTCTACTCAATTCAATTTGAACCCGGTATGACATGTATTCAGGGGTGATTTTTTTCTGAAAAATATGGGAGTAGGATTTTGACTAGTTGGTTACAAAATTTCCATTGAAATGTCAAAGACACTAGTCGTAGCACATCTGTGTAAATAATATAGTAAGATATTATATTAGAAAATTAAGTATTTTAAAGATTTTTCAAAAAATATGATGCACATACAAAATGTTTTTTTTCATATGTGGAAAGTTAAATGAATTGACTCCACATACTACATTTACTATATTCCATGATTTATATTTTATTTGTTGGAAGACTTTTATACTATTTATAGATTTCATAAATCTAGTAAAAATATTAGATTGTATGTAGTTGCTACAAAAAGACAAGGGCACTGTAGGGAATTGAACCCCATCCCAGTAAACCAGGAGTACCATTACCAGTGGCTTTTGCTTTTTGTAACTACATGGATAGAAAAGCAAAACCTGCATTGGCAACATAACAGTGGCAGCACTGTGTGACTTAATTTGTTTATGAGTGAAATTATAGACCATAGTTAGAAAATGTAAGAGCACAATTCAGGAATAATAATAAAATGTGATTTTAATAGTTACATTTTAAACTGTATGTTTTCAATGTATGCATAAAGCATTATAAATTATTAAAGATAAACCGATTCAATTTTTATATTTTCTTATGATACATTAAATATAACAATGTTAATTTGAATTTTATTTGTATATTTTGTGACATGCCAAAGCATAAAAGTTATTATTTGTCAATATTTTAAAGTAATTTATATGTTGTCTATCACTTTAACAGATATAACATGTAAGATCTAATGTGCTCATTTTGCCCCAAGGTGCACAAAATAGGATCAATATTAAACTTTAATTAATTAAAAAAATTATAAACTGTACATTTACAAAAGTATGCATAACATTTTTATAAACTATTAAAGAATTCAAAATCACAAGATTAACTCAAATTTGTGGTTGAACCTAATATTTTCATCTCCTTATACACTTCATTCGAAATGACTTTATGTAGATGTTTTCTAATTTTTATATGTAAAACAGTAGTTGTTGGCCATCTTTGATCATCGTATTGAGTGTCATTTTTAGTATGTCATGGTTAAGCATAATTTTATAAGCCATCATCTGTCAGTTTTTTAAAATAATATTTTTTTTAATTAAATAAAAAAAAATTATAAGCTATGTCATTTTAAAATATACAACATGTAAGTTCCGATGCGCTCTTTTCCCCCAATTGTGTACAAAATGAATATTTAAAATGTTTGTTAAATTTACAGAAAGAACAGTATTTCATATAGTAAAATTATATTTTGTTTAACTAATGTGTATAACTACAGTTAGTGCCCTTTTGAATGTGTTAGCGCAGACAAATATAAATAAATATTCAAAACATAGCTAAATGTTGTTGCAATGCAGGAAAAGAAACCATTATTGTGAAAGGTATAGTTGTAGTATAAGGATGTAGCCTATACTCTGAAACATATTAAATAGACTTGTTTGACAAAGGAAGCAGACACTTACATTTCTATCTTGCAGTGAACACGCACTGCAATACAGCTATATTTGGCTCAGCAGAGATAAAGTATCCACAGGGATGTGAATGCTCTCTCCACCTCCTTTGCCAAACAAAGCTTTTTAAGAAGTAAAAGTTGTATTTCTACCTTGCAGTGAACATGCACTGCAATACAGCTATATTTAGCTCAGTATAGATAAAGTATCCACAGGGATGTGAATGCTCTCTCCACCTCCTTTGCCAAACAAAGCTTTTTAAGAAGTAATAGTTGTATTTCTACCTTGCAGTGAACACGCACTGCAATACAGCTATATTTAGCTCAGTAGAGATAAAGTATCCACAGGGATGTGAATGCTCTCTCCACCTCCTTTGCCAAACAAAGCTTTTTAAGAAGTAATAGTTGTATTTCTACCTTGCAGTGAACATGCACTGCAATACAGCTATATTTGGCTCAGCAGAGATAAAGTATCCACAGGGATGTGAATGCTCTCTCCACCTCCTTTGCCAAACAAAGCTTTTTAAGAAGTAATAGTTGTATTTCTACCTTGCAGTGAACACGCACTGCAATACAGCTATATTTGGCTCAGCAGAGATAAAGTATCCACAGGGATGTGAATGCTCTCTCCACCTCCTTTGCCAAACAAAGCTTTTTAAGAAGTAATAGTTGTATTTCTACCTTGCAGTGAACACGCACTGCAATACAGCTATATTTAGCTCAGTAGAGATAAAGTATCCACAGGGATGTGAATTCCCTTTCCACCTCCATCAAACAAAGCTGAACAATAAAACCTACAAATGGTCAAATTCCCCCTCATCACTGTTAAAAGTATTAGATGTAAAAGAACATAAAATACCCTCATGGTCACTGAAATATGTCGGAAGTACTATTGATTCTACATTGTAATGTGTTGTTTTTACATATACATGATCAATTAATGTGCCCTTTTCTGTTGTAGCTTGTGTTACATGTTGAATAAACCCCCTGTCTGTTATAAACTTGCAGATTGTTAAAGACTTTAAAATGTTATCATTGAAATCTCCCATGATAACAGTTGTATTACTTACACATTCTAGAAAATCAAGCAATTTGCCTAGGTTTTCTTTAAACAAACACATGGGATATGATGGTGGCCGATAATAACTGCTATTGATATATTGTGTGTACTGTAGTTGCAAACTAAACATTCTAAATTGACATTTGGTACCTGGACAACATTATGTGCCAAATTGTCTGTGGTATACATACCAACACCACCATGTTGTTGACCTTTTCTTTCAATTAAAGTTGGGATACTGTTACTGTAAGATAAACTTCGTGGTTGATTATGAAAACTATAACCATCAATCTTTACGGTTTCAAATGAGATATTGTCAGGTAACCATGTTTCAGTTATAGCAATGCAGGTTGGCTTCAGATGCTGCATACACAAAATCAAATCAGCTAAATGTTGGCGTAAACTTTGCACATTCATCAAAAACACCCTGAATGCTTGTGCATTGACCTTGCACTTTGGTATATTTTTTACAAAAAATTTGGGCATGCTTTGAACTGCATCCTTAATGCTGTCTTTACAATATGTAACCTTTTCTTCAAAATCTTGGATAATCAAACCTGACAAACTCCTAACACGACTTAATGCCACATATGCCTGTCCAGGTGCAAATATTTTTTTAAGGGACACGACAGCTTCATCAACACTAATTCCTTGTACTTTGTGTACTGTACAAGCCCAAGCAAGTTTTAACGGAAATTGACGTCTCAGTCCACCTTTATTATTAACTTTTTCCTCTTCTGGTTTAATACCTGTAGAACCCATTGCAACATCTGAAGGAGATGTACAACATTTTCTCCTTTGAGCACCAACCTGATGGTCATCAAATTTGACATGCACTATTTGAGGGAACTTATTATCATTGTTAGAATAAACTATGTGTGTTATTGTGCCACATGCCCCATTAACCAGACCATCCATGACATCTACATTTTTACACAACATTACACGAGCATCTTTCCCTAAAAGCAGCATTTCATCCAAACATGTATTATGCGTTTTTGAATGATGACCACTCTTCAATTCAAGTTTCCCTGTCTTGTTATTAATTATAAAATCCTGAGCATCAATCTCAAAATATTCAGGACAAGTTTTAATTAGCTGTTTAACATTATGCTCATGTACCTGTCTGTTTGTGGGAAATATGTGTAAAGCTGAGCTATTTTCACCGGTTTCACATTTTTTTAATATCTCAATGTCACTATTTAACATTGGGGTCACTTTTGTACGAATTCTTATTCGGTTTAATAACTCCGCAAAAGTATTATCTTTTTGTCTAACTATTGTTTTCAACTCAACAACTGAAAACAGAGTAGACCACAGGTTAATACCAATGTCGTCAACATACAGTGGTTTCTCTTTCACTGGAGGTAACTGAAAAAAATCTCCAACAGCAATTACACTTACATTTCCAAAGGGAGAAAAGTCACCTGTTTGTTTTATCTGTCTCAGTCTACCGTGAATATATGCTAATAGATTGTGATCAACCATTGATATTTCATCAATTATCAAAATATGCAGATCACTATATTTAGCACGCAAACAATTAAGCTTATCTTCACCCAAAGGTATGTACGGTAAACGTACATCTTTCCCAATGCTAAATGTGTTATGAATTGTAGCTGCATGCAAATTATATGCAGCAATCCCTGTAGGAGCAGTTAACAAAACACAAATATTGTCAGGATTATGACACACTGTTGACAATAACCTCATTGATTCATACTGAATAGCTTTTATTAAATGGCTTTTTCCTGTCCCTGCACCACCAGTAATAAATACATGTAATGGATCTGGATTTTCCCCCATTATCTTATCTAAACACCATTGTCGAATCTGATAAAAAATACATAACTGTGTATCATTCAAAGATCTAATTAAGGCTAGACCATCACTTCTGCACATTATATTATTTTTCTTTTCCAAATGTGCAACTTTTTGATTACTTGATGCTAAATCTGGAATATTGTCCTCATATTCTTCCACTAGTTGTTTTTTGTCTTTCATTTCCTCCTCACACATTAAGCGTTCTATCTCTAGCTCTGGACATAGCTCACACCAGCCATCTTCTATTACACCATCACTACCAATTGTATTCTGGATATTATCCAGTTCATCTGCCTCCATTTCAAACTTCTTTCTATTTAAGTCAACAACTGACTTAACTGAATGTCTAGATCCATCACTAAATGTTACATAACCATTCTTGTAAAACTGTTCAAATGTTTCAAAATGCAGAGGTTTCAGCTCCATATCTGAACAGTATGGCAGAAACAACTGCATAATACTTTGATAAAATGGTTCTGGATTTGTTTCCTCAGAAAAGCGCGCATAACGAACAACTGCTGGCTGTGTTCGTGTTCTTTTGGTGATAAAACCACAACCATTTTTTAATTTAAGCGGAGTTTGGGATTTTTCATTCTTACTTAAAACACGATATTCTGATGCAAATGTTGCCATACATATATCATTCAACTCATTTGGTCTATTCTTATAACGATCTACAATACTAGTCATCCACATATCTTTTGTGGTAAGGTCATGTGTTGCAGCCTTTTTCCTCAACACATTTAAAGGAAGACTCATTTTAATTACATGGTCTCCTGTTGGCACAAACACAACTTTCCTTGAAAACTCCTTCAGATGCATATTTGTTAATCTATACACAGATTCTTGAGCACACACATCTCTGTTATGTAAATAAACACTGCCTAGGTTTTTCAGTGCATCTTTTGCACTAATATTGCCCTCTTTACGTGCTTCTCTTTGTGCATTACCTAACAGCAACCCCATCTCCCTTTCTGACTTTGATATATAAGAAATGATATAGACCACACAAGCATATGCATCAACAACATACTGGATATCTAAATTTGCATTCCAACATTTTAACAGTGGCCTGCTATATTGATTAACCCAAACCTCATTAACTTGTCTTTTCAACACAATTTGTGTATTTCGATTGAAGGATTTATATGCAGCCTCAAACGTTGCTTGATTTATACCTAAATGTTTAAACAAATGTTCAACATTATCATAGTTACTATTCTCATCTGAAAGGGCCTTCTTAATTGCTGACAAAATTTCACCTGCCTGCTCTTTTTTCATTTTAAAATCAGTTTGAGCTTGATCATCACACACACATTTTGTTAAATTATCAGTGTTATCTACCTGACAGTTACACTTTTTTTTTGCATCACTTTTACCACGACATATAAATGTTCGAGCAGATGGTGGCCTGGGAAAGTTAAAACGACAAAGAGTGTTTTTCTTTTTACAGGTTTTGGAATGTCGCTTTGAATGCTGCTGTACAGATGTCACTATTTCCAATAATGTACCATCCGATGATGGTAATTCACAAGTTACATATTTATCAATAAATTGAATTACCTCTTCATCTGTGTTTTTATCAATCAATGGGGCATTGTCAATCCAAAACAGGCAATGTACATGAGGTGAACCACGCTGCTGAAATTCCACACGGTAAAAGTAATCCTTAATTTTACCTATTGGATGAGCTGAAGACATAAGTACTTCCCTTAAAAAACAATGCCACCGAAAATCAAACATTCTTGCCGCAGTGACAGGATTGCGACGCAACAACTCACACCTTTCTGCCCAATGTAATTCCTCAACTGTTTGTGTTCTTCCTTCCTGTTTCAAGATACTAAAAAGAAGATTTTTCCATCGCATATCAGCGGAAGAAAATGAACAAAACCAAGTAGGGACACCAAGCTGACGAACACAAGCTAAGAGGTCACGTTGTGCTGCTTGCCAAAAAGCTGGAGTACCTCTAATAGGTTTAAGAAAACGATACCCATCATTAAATTCCAACAGTTTCTTTAAAGATTCCTCATTGTTCAATACATCATCATCAACTTTTTGAGACACACAACCTCCTTTTCCTTTACGTAATGCAATTGATACATTTGACACAACCTGTTCAATTTCAGACATGTACTGAGCAAAAAATATATACTCTACATTTTGTGCAAACCTTCCATCAGCATGTAAAATTCGATTGTTAAAATACCTTGACAAAGTCAAACGATTGTCTCGACTTACATGATAAGTATTACATCCCTGTGGAAATAACACTGGAAAGCATTTGGCTTCGTTTCCAAGATCAGAAAGCAATTTTACAGGATTATTCCCTTCTCCTGGTGCCACATTCAATATATTATCAAAATAATGATCAAGAGCTTCCTGACCAATGTCAACAGGCATGAGACATGTGTCCTGGAACATGCAATGTTGTTGTCTGTCATGTAAAAGCTCATCTTGACCAACATCTACAGATCTTTCACCATTTTCAGCATGTTCATCACTCTCCTTTACTAAAACCTCATTATCTTCCCTACAAAACCCATTTAGCCAAACTTCATTAAACTCTACATGTTTATAATGCACATTTATCCGTTTTAAACATTTTAATGCTTGTTTTACATGCAAAGTGTCAACAAACTGATATTTGTAATGACCTTTATAAGTTAACTTTCGTTTCAATTTTACAGGCAACAAAGACCCTTCCATACTAGAATGAGGCAACAAATTTGAAGTCTGCACAATATTTGCAGGAACACATGTTACAGGTCCATGTACTCCATTTTGCCCCCCTTTAGGTAATGCTAACATTTTCATAAAGGGTATATGTAAAGCAATCAAATGTTGTTCTAAGCTATTCAAACATGCCAATTCTGGTGGAATGGGTTCAACTCTCAAATTGTTTGCCGCACATTCAGGTGGCAATTCACCTTTATTTAGCTTACAATGGCATGTATAACAAATCCACAGCTTGCCTCTTGCTGTATCCCGCCACTGACATGGCATTATACAGTTTGTATTACATTTGTGTAAATATTCTTCACTTATACATTTATCTAAAATCAAAGCAGTTACTTTTCTGTTATAATAATCTCTATTACAATTTAAAACCTGATGTTTAAACAACAATCGTTGGCAAACACAACACACAAAATCTGGCCCATCTTTTACCAAATCAAAAAATCGCTGCATAACAAAATCAAACTGTTCTGTTTTTACTTTAATAAGTTGCCTTTTAAATTTCATACCTGCTTTAACACTTTTTTTATGTTCAGGGTTTCCATGATATTTTCTCATACTAATAGCCTTTACATTCTTCCTGTGCAACTGGTTTAACCTATATTTTCTTGTACTCCATTCCTTCACCCTTTTTTTTGTGCAACATATCTTCCTCATACTTCCTTTTACTGACATTCTTTTTCTTTTCCTTATACAACACATCTTCCTGATACTTCCTTTTACTGACATTCTTTTTCTTTTCCTTATACAACACATCTTCCTGATACTTCCTTTTACTGACATTCTTTTTCTTTTCCTTATACAACACATCTTCCTCATACTTCCTTTTACTGACATTCTTTTTCTTTTCCTTATACAACACATCTTCCTCATACTTCCTTTTACTGACATTTTTCATTTCCTTATACAACACATCTTCCTGATACTTCCTTTTACTGACATTCTTTTTCATTTCCTTATACAACACATCGCAAAAAAAAAAAAAAAACTGATACTTCCTTCTACTGACATTCTTTTTCATTTCCTTATGCAACACATTATTCTGATATTTAATGTTTTTTTGGAAGGTCAATTTTCTTTTATAATACTTAGAAAAACAATAATTGCTATTTGAAATACAAATATTTGCAGTCATGTCTGCCTGCCTTTTTGAATCCTTTCTACACAAGTACTTTGTCTCTGGCAAATTACCCACTTTACACAAATCAAAGCAAACCTTATTATCGGCATGTTGGACACATATTACAGCCTCAAAATAATTGTCACATTGTTTTATGTAAATTCCTTCATTTCTCAGCACTGTACCCATGCAAATGTATTTGATCCATTTTTCCCCATTGCATATAAATAGATCCACACCTAAAGCATTTGCTGTACCTTGATATTCTATGTCTGAAGCACAATATCCTACATATTTCATTTGTGACTTGGTTATATATTCTGACATTGAAGCATATTCTTTTCCAATTAACGTCATGTGTTCTTCACTGTGATTTTCCATATACTTGACAACAGCAAGTCTTATTTTCCGATGACTCTTTTCAGAACCACTAATCACTTGAGCTACTGCTCTAAAAAACTATTACCATCCTTAACAACTTTATGTGTCTTACAAACACTGCCTAAAGTCCCATAAACAAGGGATACTTGTATATATTCTCTTTCAAAATTCTAATTGAATTCATTGCATATTGTTTGTGCAACTTCAGTAGATACAGGACTATATTTGAATGTCATATGACCTGCATTTTTCACAATTTCAACATCAGAATCACCCACAACTTCAACATCACAATCTACTATCATTCCTGCTGCACCGGTCTCATTTTGCACTGTTTTTAATATGTTTTGTTGTTGTTCAGTCCTAAACTGCATTTGCACTTCAAAATGCTGTTTCTGGTTTTCCAAAGCTAAAACATTATTGTCATTCTTAATGTGTGATCTAATATTGTACCCTGTAATATAAGATTCACTGGTTTTGCAATAGCCATAACAACTCTGTAATTCAGGCTCTTAAACACGAACTACAGTTTCATAATGGTTTCCATTGCAATTTTCTAAGTAGATACTCTGATTTGACAAAAGCTTACTGTTGCAAGTGTATTTTAACCAACGGCCGTCAAAAAATGTAAATACATTGACTCCTAAATAATCCGCTGTTGCTTGTATTTCAACTTCCGTAGCCCAAATGTTAACATATCGCATTTTGGACTTATTGATGTACTCTGACATTGACGAATACTCTGTTCTCAAAATGTTTTGGTATTTTACACTATTTTTTTCCAACTGTTGCACTACAGCAACTCGTATTTTTCTGTGATACTTTTGTGTGCCAGTCACAGCTTGAGAGATGGCTCGGAAAAAAGTTGCCATCAGCCACTATACTGTCATTTTTACATGGAGCTCCTAATAAGCCAACACGTGTAAACAGTGGTACATTTGTCTTTTCAAACTCCACATTTAAAAGTGTGCACAAACTTTGACAGACATTTTTACAAATAGGACTAAACATCATATTTTTATTTACTTTATCACTAACAAATTCTACATCTGAATTATCTTCAACAACATCATATCTTTTTAATTTTTTCGAAGTACAATTCCTTACTGAAATCTTACGCTTGTTTCTTACATTACTATTTACTGGCAGATCTTTTGCAAAAGCCAAATCAAGCCCAATTTCAAAAGTCTTGTCAGAGTCTTTACCACCCTCTGTAAGAGTTATACACTTTGTATGTTCGTCTTTTTTACATTTTGATACATCTGGCTGTGAAAAAGAACCGTTCTCCAAAGCCAAGTCATTGGTGGCAAAAGGCATGTTAGGGCTTTTACAACTCACAGTTGCTCTTTCACAAGACCTACTTACATGCTGAATTTGTAAAAGCCTTTGTGAATGGCCCAAACAAACGTCATCACTTGGTTTATATGTCATTGCTGAAATGATTCGCAATTGACTGGATTTCACAGTGACACAGATACCAGCTATTTCAAAAGGTTGCTCACTGAGCCCTGTAGATAAAAGGCAAATGTGATTGTACAAATCTTTAAGAGAAGAAAAATATACAACAACACTGCTTCCACTTTCATCAATCATGCCAAGAGCACTTCGTGCATGAGTCAACCAATGCATACTGTCCGTTTTGAGAGATGATTGCACACGTATTGCTACACACTGTCAAAAGACATGTGTCATACTGTGCAAAAACCTTTTCCAGTCCAACTGATAGACTGCTGCAGGCACCACTCTCAATAAATTCACCTTCAACAACATTTACATCACCACTGACAAAGTCACTATATTGAAACAAAAAATTCTCTCCATCAATAACAGTCTCTTTTGGTAAATCATGAACACACAACATATCGGACCGCTGGCTAATCCTATTGGTGTCTCGCAAAGCTGTGTACAACTCATCACCTAAAACTACAACTTTGTCAACATCTTTCGTCTGCCATGAAAAGACACTATGAACTTTATGTTTTGCTAGACTTACCAAAGCTATTGCCATACACTGAAGTCCTCCATATTGAAACTGCTCATTCCCCTGATGAAATGATCCTCTTATACTGTTTTTAAGTCTGACAGAAGTGCTTTTCGCAATGTTAGCTGAAACTTCTGTGCCACTTCTGCTACTTTCAAACCTGACAGAACTTTCCTCAACCTCAGCAGCAACATTGTTACTTTTAAGCCTGAAAAAACTGCTATCAAACTCAGCAGCACCTTCGATGTCAACATAATTCTCTGTAAACACTTTACCACTCTGCAGCTCAGAATCTTCTTGACCCATCTTCACAGAAATGCTACTAACGGCATACCACTGTGCATCTAAAGAGTTCTTTAGATTCCTGATATGAACCATCAGATCATTTAAGCACGTGTTAAAAACAGCCACAGATGTGCCAGTAGCAGATGCCATCCCAAACACGTCACGAGTGGCACAATCAACCACCACAAAATAATCTTTGTGATGAATGATGGCACTAACTGCACTGTGAAGGTTTATCAGACACATTCCATCTCTCAACAAATATTCTTGCAGCTTTTCATACATTACACTCTCCTCTTCTAAGGATCCAAAATCTCTGTACACTGGCAGACCTATTTCTACATTACATTTCTTGGACATTGTGCTGTTCAATCAACTTACACAACTCCTTTTTGCGGTCTCTTTTCTGGCTTGCCTCACCTACATATGTGGCTAGCTTACTCCCTTCCACACATATGTCATCAACATCGGTGTGTACCCATGTACATACAGGAGCAATGACATGTTTGATTGCTGCAACAACACTACATGCAATCAATGCATTCACATCACAGTTCAGTGGTGCAGCTCGAACATCAGTCCCAGCAACAACAGACGGCTGCAATTTTTCTGAACATATGCATGCATTATCATCACTCTTACTCTTGATGGATCTTGGAGCGCGTCGCATACGAAAGCCCTTCTTCTTCGGCATCTACAATAAACAGAAAAAAAAAAACAATATGACTCAAGTAAAAATGTTTTTATAACATTGTAATGGAAAAAAAAAAAATTTTTTAAAAAATTTCATTATTTAAAAAAAAAAAAAAAAAAGATTAAACTGTTATATTTTCACCGGAAATATTACTCTCAAAGTGAACTTTGAGGTGAAACTTCCCTCAACTTCTTTAGCATTCTTACTACAATTAAACGTTAGTACCAAATAAATTCAATATGTATCTTCTTGTTCCCCACTTATTTTCAGGGGCATATTTAAACAAATTGAATACATTTTTGCATAAAAGCCTCGGAAACTTTGACTTTTTTCAATAAATGTTCTCAAACTTTCCTATTAGCCTGTCAAAGACACGTGAAAATTGTATACATTTTAAGTACGTGATGTTTATCTCGTTACTATGCAATCACTTTTATGAATATGAAAATGTTTAACAATACACATCGGGTTTCCATCCTTGAGTATTTGTGGCGGCTCGTCACAATATTAAAACTGACTGCCACAAATAGATTTTCCAAAAGGCTTTGACTTCGTTGCATAAACATGTGCACTGCACGTTTAAAAACTAAAAACTGGTGCAGGTGTTTTTATCTCACTGTATTTCTGAAGGAAACCAACTGTATTCAGAAAATGTTCAATGTCATTTTCATTTCTTCTTGCATGTAATGCCTGATAAAGCAGCGTTTGTGAGCAGAACGCCGTTACTAGGGAATCCTCGATCTTTACCACTCCAACAGGCTGTAGTCTTATATGCGTTACATCACAACTGTTGCAAATTTTATGACAGCACTAGAAATCTCAAATTCTCACCGCCATTCATAAAAAGTCACCGGGTTGAGTAACAGCGCTGATTCTGTTCGCGTTTGGCATTTTGAATCGCTTGAACACTTTTAACGGTCCTGCAGATGGCGCCGCGAGCTCGTGCAGCGCCCTCAGGACCATTCCGGCCATTATGTTTTAGAAAACAATCTTTTCGCAGTTTATTTAGGTAATAGCTTAAGGCCAGTTACACGATTTCAGTTATCATGCAGTAACTAACCGGGCCATTGTAATATATTTTGCTGTCAAGCAAAAAATAAACTCATGTTTATTTTTATTAACAGGGAAACCGCGTAGCACATACTCATCACCTCAGTCACAAAAAACCCTCATAACTTATGCACGCCACACATATAAACGCCAGAATCCTTAAAACAAAAACAAAAAACTATCAAAAACAGATCGTGAAGAAATTCAATCACATACTATAACGTTAATCACAGCCTTAGCAGTTATTTTATCTCCTAATAACACTTCAATTAATACTCAATATTACAAACTCGTTAGAACTTAGCAAGAGAAAACCACATGAAGCTCTACCTCAACAACCTACGAAGCATCAATAAAAATAATCTATTTAATCATCAAAACTCACCGTGTCCTTTGTCGTTGTTCTTCTTCTTGATCTCCTCTTTAACGTTAAATACTTGGAAATGAGCCGTGAAATATCAAAAGTATCACCAGTTGTGTCTCTCTGAATTTGCTGGAAGCAAAAGGGAACATACAGATAACAGCAATTGGTTTTTACCTCATAGTAAGGAGCGTCTTTTAAAAATTTAAATTAAGCCAATTAGACACGCCATAAAGAAAGGGGGGCGGGGCATGATGGGAATCCCGGCTCTTTTTAGGGAACCGGATCATTTGGCTCTGCTCAGTAATAAGATCCGACTCTTTCATCTCCCAAACGGCCTTCATTAGTACCTCTTCTAGCTTTTTTAATTCAGTTTAATTTAGTCATGTTTGGCCTGTGATCACTTAAATTATTAAATGTAATTAGGCTATAAACCTTAATTTTTTTTACATGTTAATTAAAAAACAGCTAATGTAAAACCAAACACTATTACACATATTTTGAACATTATATTTACGGTAAATTGAACTATCCACAATAAACCATTCTAAGAAAATAGACACTTAAAACAGAATAGGCTACATAAGGTTGAAGGTTGCTCCCTGCTGATACAAGAAGGTCTGGGTTTGTTATTGTATTGCGACCATAGCATTGCGTCAAATCGAGAGCAGCGGCGTAATGTCTTCACATGATCACAAGCATATACACATCAGATGATAATCATATTATTCTATCTTATATCAATATACAAAGAGTGAAAAGTGCTCTCAAACGGCAACAAGACTCTCACCGCTCACTGAAGCAGCCGGCTCGTATCCGACTCGCGAACGACACATCACCTGGCTGGGCAGGACATAAAGCATGAGAACCGCAATTGAGTGACTATGTAAAGAATTAACTACGTTTCAAAAGTGTACTGTTTTAATATAATCGCCTAAATAGAAGACTGTTTTCATCAACTTACAGCATGCCCTTTATCTAGGCTATAGGCCTACTTATTATGGTATTCCAATTATTTACCACAAACTGGCTCGATAATAAATCGCTTCAACGATTCACTAGATTGTTTATCCAATCACACAATTAGCGTACTTCATGTATAGACAATTGTATTATTAAAACAACCATTAATGATGTTTTGTCTAAAGCAAAGTGACTAGTCAACTGACCTTTTTACATAAACCCTGAGAAACCATAAAGAAACATTTAGCCCCTATTTCAAGTGAACTGCTTGATATGATCAGCTCATCAATTCTCTACAGAGCTGAACTGTTTCTTCAGTTCTTATTTTAACTAAATATTTGGCCACTCTTTATTATAAAAGTTGTGGCAATTACAGTAATTTCTTAATTTCTGGCAAGAGTGCAAAATCAGTAATTAATAATCATAAAAAATTATTTGTCTGTTACCTTTGGAAAGAAATCCATCTCTTATTTACAAAAGGCTACATGTTGGGTAAAAACTTACCAAAAACGAAATAACCAATAACCACAAGAAACATACCAATTAAAATGATTTTTATTTTCTAACTAAATCACATTTATTTTATATGTTCATTAATTAATCCCCATTACCCTCATCCCCATTAATTATTCAGTTTCAAGGCTTCTTCACTGATCTTTACAGGGTCAGTCTGAGTTCCAGCTTCAGTCACATCTGCACACATATAGAAATACAAATTAATTATTAATTAAAACCTTTTGTTTCATACTAGTTGTTTGATCATGCAATCAACATCAACTCATATATAACACCATATCTACAATATATACACCGAATGCCCAAATTTTTAATAGTCAGTTGTCTGAATTCCTACATATTAAATGTTCACTTGCAATTTTCTATACTATACAAAGTAATATTATTCTTCTTAAACTGTGATGAAATAACATAACACATGATTAACATTTAAGTTAATATCTTACTTTGAAAACTAATAGTGTAACCTCAAAACTCACTGTTACTGTAGTATTTATACTGAGTCTGACCCACTGATCTATATAAATAACTGGATTGCTCATAATTTTCTTAACTGCAATCAGGCTGTAAAATCAACAGAAGTGACTGACAAGCCATATTACTATTCCTCACTGATAGAGGGCATCACTAACTGACAGCCAAAACCTTAACCCCAAAGGAACCAGTTTACAGCATTATACAGCATGTATGTATATATATATATATATCTCACATTGTCTCCAAATCGAATGATGTAAATACTGTCAACTTCCATGATGACAGTATGGTTTTTTTCGGCACTTTTCATGACATAATCAATCCAGTTCTCTATTATAGATCAGTGGTTTGAGCACTTAACTGTATTTCAGCCAACAAAAAACACAAAATACATTTACATAGTACAAAAATATTACACAATTACAACATGACAATCATATATTTGGCAACATACAAAACAAAACTAAATGCTTACCATCACATGCACAGCTCAATGATGCCTGGGCAACCTCCAGCTGCTGTAGAGCATTTTCTAATTTCATCGTTGTACTCTGCAGCTCTTTTTTTAAAAGAGCAACTTTTTGCTCTGTACAACGCCGTAGGCGCACCTGACGGACCAGTAGCTCCATGGCCCTTTTATTCACTCGCAAGCTCTGCGAGTAAACCTCCTGGCGAGGCATTGCAGTATCCAGGCATGCATACTGCAAATACAAACAAATATCAAAATATGAACAATACATGAATAGACACCTTAGAAACATAACTATTTAAAGGGATAGTTCACCCAAAAGTTCATGACAGTACCATGACACAAGCATGTGGCAGCACCAGTGCTGACCCAGATCCGGCGTGATGACGTTGAACACATGCTCCATGCATTGTGCCTTGTGTTCAACGTCGTCATGCCAGATCTGGGTCAGTGCCGGCGCCACCACATGCTTGCGTCACTTTTGTCAATCATCTTGGTACTTTTCTGTACCTTGACTGTGGTAGTTCCCTTGCTGTCTATGGGAGCGTCAAAGAGCCCTTAGATTTAATCTAAAATATCTTAAATTGTGTTCCAAAGATAAAAGAAGGTCTTACGGGTTTGGAACAACACGAGGGTGAGTAATTAATTACAGAATTTTCATTTTTGGGTGAACTATCCCTTTAAAAATTACCAATATAACACCTGCAATAGTGACAGACAAATGAGTTGCAACTACACTGACTTAAGTGTGACACAAAATCCTAAATAAATATCCTAATTTAGTGACAATTAATTTTACAATTAAACACATTAAAGTTGGTAATATTTTTTCAAATGTTGTCAGTTTGTGCCACATCTGTATTTGAGTGGCAAGTGCCACTGAATATTTTGTAATACCAGTGCTATTGCAACCCTCTACGGACACCTTGGCAATTGAATCTCCATTGGCTCGTCAATTTTTTTGTTTACTCACGGGACTGAAATTATATATATATATATATATATATAAAGTTATGCCATTTTACAAACGTATATGTTTGTAAAATGGTACAGCTTTTTAAATATCTGAAAGTACACTCTTAATATCAGTCAGTCAAGCATTATAATATAATAATCAAGTATTATTTAATAATAGAAGTTTAGCAATTACAATTAAAACTTGATAACAATGAACTTAGACTGGTGGCGGTGCTTTTTTGGTCATTCAGTGTTTCCGTAAAAAAAAAACGTGAACAATAATACTTAATAAGAGATGTATGATTATTATACAAATTCTACTATACGAACAATATAAACGCCACTAAGGATTAAGACTACTGTATTCCATGAATCTTAATCATGTTGCCTGCGTTTTGCTCGAACTGAGTTCGCTGAAATCAAACAGGACGATAATAGGCGAGCCACCACCAATAATTGTCTTTGCGCATTACAGGAAACCGGCAGTTCTTAAAAGCTGAGATTCCAAAGGAACTTTATTTTGACAGGAAAAATGCAACAAAGTATATCGTAAATTATCGCCTACAATGCCGGCATGTTTGTAAGACTCTTCACTCTCTCGCTCTTTGTTCACAGTGAGAGAAAGCGACGGCGAGAAGTGCGCTTCACGCTAGAGTTTACGTTACTCCAAATACACAAAAAGAGGTGCGCTGCGCATCCATTCAGATGAACTGAAAAACAGCACAGATCGCTTAGCGGAGGGTGAAACTCTGAAGCGCTCAGTTAGAGAGTGTTCGGCGAGTGAAAATATTTCTGTGCTAAACTTATATTTAGCCTCCAACTCACACGCTGGCGAGTAAAATTTGATAATTTATTAGCCATTGGCTGATATTAGACATCATTTAGTCGCATATGAGTGTGATTTACTCGCAATGTAACGTTAGAGGGTTATATTGTTTATTGCGCTAAGTCCCAAACTGCCCAAATCTAGTAAGGATGCGAAATAAATCTATAATGGGTCATTAACACTCGCATTTGTAAACCTTTTTTTTTGCATGATGCTCTATGCACACTTGTATGTAAGTAGTGTAAGTAAACTGGTCAGCGCAAGATTCTCAGCTGTGGCATGCATAAACCTATTAATTTGTATTTCAAACATTATTTTTAAACAAGCAATAAAACAAATAAAAGCCACATTTTATAATAAGCCACTCACATAGTTTAAATTTATAAAGCCTTTAATAAACTGGCCTATTTCATTATAAAATTGTAGTTAACGTTAGGCCAATGCACAAGCAAGCATCAAGCATCTTTTGCAAAACTGCATGTTTTTGTTTTTGCAGTATTTTTTTTATCAGTGTTATCAATTAATCATCGATTTTTCGATGTTGACACATAATTACATGAATTACACTAATCACCAAATGTATTACTTACGGTTGACAACTGAAAATCCTGTCGAACCGCCTCCACCTCTTCATCGTTTATCCCAATAAATTTACTTGGGGAAAAATCAGCCATTATCTGACATATAACAGAGTATTCAGTTAATCAACTATAAACAATATTCACGCTTATACTTAATCAATAAACTAACACAAACCATACTTATCTTAACGAAAAAAGTTAAAACACGGCAATACGAACACTCCTGCTTACCTCTGCAATGCAACCTCTAATCTGACACTGAGTCAAGAAAAAGCCGCCTAATTAAAAAAAAATCCCGCGTAATTCTCGCAGGAAACAGTGGTTTAAATTTGAAAATTATAGAAATGACTTCCTGTATGTGTCAGACAAACACACCTGAAATAACCACACGTTTTAAAAGTAAATTTTTAAAGGATACAAAGTACTTTGTTAAATTACTTTTCACAAATCATTCCCTCCCTATATAATTATCTGAAAAAATAGATGACATTTATTTTAAACACCGCAAATTATATGGCATTATGCAAGCATTCCCCAACATATAAATTATCTTGACTAAAACTACATGCTACAAAATCATTGTTAAAAATATTTACAGTGATGACTACTGTATGAATAAAAGCAGTATTATATAGCTAACACATTACACTGAATAACTGTAATATTATTCAAATTTAAAATCTGAAATATAGATTCAGTGTTAACTATTTGTGCTGTGCACAACACCAAAGCGAATATAAAGCAAATATAAAAATCTAAATGACTATTTGAAACATTTACAAACTGTTCAGAAAGCAGCAGCTGCTTTGTTTACGTGGTTACCGGGGTAGCGGATTAATTTGAGTTCAATCAGCGCCCTCTACTGTCTTGCATTTACAGTCTTACGTTATTTAAATTAAATCGTCATCCTTTTAAAGTTCAGTAAACATATTAGTCTGTATCTATGTTTTTACATCACCCAATTAAAACGTTTTTTTATAAACTACCATTTACTCACCCATGCTCCTAAATACAATTTCCAATTCGTACACATCTATTTTTAATCGTATATCCAGTAAAATACCCGCACTGGCGATTTTATCTTCTTGAGCAGGTCGCAATTTTATATATCATGTATCACATGGCTATGATGAGTAAATCATAGACTAATTTTCATTTTAAAGCAAACCAATTCTTCAAAAGGCTTTTTTTTTTTTTTATCAAAGGAGTAACTTTAAATTTGTCCTGACTTGACAGTGCAAATGACATTGACAATTCAAGTGGCTGTGCATTTATTTGTATTTTTAACTGGATGGGAGCGAAATGAAACTGTCTGAACCCGAAGCTGTCCGTGTTGTCTGTCTCCCCGCTCCCCCCTCTGCGCCGCAGCGCAACACGCCCACTTTCTTTAGCGTTTTTTAAAACTATGGTGAGAACTAACCAGTGCTGAAACAGGGGGTTTCATGACCCTTTAACGTCCACCCCTTCTGTGTTGACTCTACTTTAACGTCTAAAAGCCAACCGTACATAGATTTATCTAAAGGTTACGTTTCTCACAGCTCATGCTTCTTCTGATGCATCCTAAAGGCAACTATGGAACAACAAGGTAACTTAACATAACAATACCACATTTCATTAACATAATAAGATATAATATTTCATATTACTTAATATCAACAACGCCTCTCTGAAAATTATACACACGTTATCCTCCATATCCCTTCTCTGTCCTCTCTATAGAGAAACATACTAACATCTACAATCAACCAAAAGAACTTTCCACGTACCCCAAGTAAGCAATAATATTTGCACTAGTAACATCAAGGCGCTACCTTACTTTATTTGAATTAGTTTTTTATATTCAAAAAAATTCAGGAGCACCTTCTGATCAATAACAACAATTAGCCTTCACATTACAAGATAATATTTGACTCCTTAAAATCATTTACAGGAGCATTTTTAAAACTTTCTAATGGCATATTATTGAAAGTATGTCATCTTGTGTCAAATACAAAACTATATATTTATGAGCTTTTTTCAAATTTTCTAATTAAAACAATAGAAGAAGAATAAGTTAGGCTACTGATCAAAAACTATTAGTATGAACAAAATTCATTTGCACAGACGTGCATGGCACAAAAGAACACAAAAGTGGCTTACAGGTATATTTACAGACATTTAATGAGGCTCAGAAGTGAAATGAGCGCAAATAAATCCATAAATTCATGATGATATTAATGTTTTAAACATAAAATTTTGAATATAGAAATATTAAACGATTTAAATAGCTGAGACTAAAAATGAAAGTCACTGTTTTTATTACGCAACTCATTCATTCAACAGATTCATTCTAACGACTGATTCATTCAGGAACAAAGCAAGTTACTGTCTTTATGAACGGGTAGTTGAATCATTAATTCACTAGATTCATTTAAAAACTCACGTTCATTCATAAACAAAACATCCCTGTGTTTGCTTAGAGATGCACTGCAGCTTAGCTATGACTTTGTTTCAAACTATTTTTGTTGACGAAATAGAACAAAATCAGGCAATAGTGTTGTAGTCAAACAATATCACTCACTAAATATTAAAGTCTTCTTTATTGACCTTGAAATTTATTGTATTAAATCAATATCATATTTACAAACTCCAGTGAATCTCTTATTTACATCATGTGTTTGTTATCATAAAAGGATTCGTGAACTTGCATATCTCAGCACTGTACAAAACAGTGTTCTGAGCAGTGAGTGAATTCTGATTAACATTTTACGTTCAGGATCCCAGGTGATACAGTACTCAGTGCTGCAAAAACACGTTGTAAGTAGAAACCGTTGAAATTCCTCATGCGCAAACACAAATATGCTGATCAGGTCAATTGCACTGGTGCTCCTAAATATTTTCACACCCAATAGTTTTCAGCTTCGTTATACATTTTAGAATTTTTTTTTTCTTCTCTCCTACAGGACTGCAAGTCTGCTTGTTAACAGACTCCATGTGTCGAGGAATTGAGGACTACCTACCAGCTGCAAAATGCTGGGTACACCCAGGCACTACTCTTGAGAGATCTACTAAACAGCACATATACCACTTTGAGACAATACACAACAATGCAGTGGTACTACTCCACATCGGAACAAATGACATTGCAAGTGGAGCATCTCCATCGCTGATCATCCAAACGAATGAAAGCACTAATAACTTCAATCTCTCAAGCAACTCCTCACATTCTGTATTTTGCAATTAGTGCTGTCTTGCCACGGCTTACAGATGACTCAACAAAAAAAACAACTGTGAAACAATACAACGCCATGCTACACCACTGGACTATGCAAACAGGCAACATCATCTTTCTGAACACAACAAAACCTTTCCTCAAACATGGAAAGATTGTCCACAACCTATACAAACATGATGGACTCCACCTTAATCAGCAAGGAAAACACAAACTTTTTACGTACTTTCAGCAGTTCCTCTGGCATTTTTGCCACTTTCCAACACAAACAAAACATGTTTAAGTATCTTTAAAAAAAATTACACAACTTGTTCCCATGAATATCCACTACATGTTATCTTTTTCTGAAACAATAAAGTACCTTTCTCTTTATAATAAACCATGTAACTTATTCTTGAACTTAACCTTTCTCTTTACTACATAACACCAACACAAATAAATTCATTTTCACTTTCACTTCATCATTATATCTTTGGCATTTCCTTTTGTAAACACCACATATACATTGCATATCCAGACATACTTATATAACATACTTTTGATATACAATGATACTTCGCATACTACACATTTCCTGTTACAACATACATACCTATAATACACTTGCAACAGTCACCAAATATGTCTTCTATATTTATCTTTGCTTTGCAGTACGTTACACTTCTATACAGTATATAGTCATAGATATTCACTTCTTAAGCTTCACACTTCTTAAAAACAATACAGTTTATTCTACTTACCAGATAATTCATTATTTATACTTTCCAAATATTCTATCACTGCTTACTGCTTTTTCAACTTGAATGTACTTCACCTACATATTTACTGTATAATCTACAGTACTTTCCAGTATTACATGACAAAGATCTTGCCATTTAATTTGATACCTATCCAAAACAACCTTACAACATTTGCTGTTCCACTATCACACAATTGACCCAAAATTAAGACTTCATAACAATCCCAACTTGAATACCTCTAAGTGACCAAAACTTTATCCAGGAATGCTGCATTCCCCCACCCTCCCACCAAAAACTGAGAAATTGTATGCACATTTCCAACCATATTATACATGACATTATACAATAAACTAATCTATGACCTTTTCAAAGAAACTACTAAATTACACTTACCTTATGATACATAACATTCAAGGAGTCTGGGAAATCAGGAGATTCTTTATATCTCTGCCTATAAAAAAATATATTTTTACTTCTCAGTGTAGAGGATCCCTCAACTAGGTGATACTATTTCTATAACAGTCCTTGCGAAATACCCCAAAATAAATATATTTTAAAAAATTTGTTAGGTAAAAAATGCTACAACATAATAAATAAAATCAACAATAACATTTTAAACAGATTTTAAACTGTAAATAGCACTAGCATAAGGAAACAATAAAATCATCCATTTGTTTTTTTTACACAGTTATATACGTTATATAGACTTTTTTTTTCACTTTACCATACAGTATCCAACTTACCCCAAACTTCACACATTTGATAAAACTCCTGGCTTGAACACATCTAAAGGCCAATATCCAGTCAATCATAGCACCACCTGCTGGCAACCATAATGACTTGTTTTAAACCTAACTTCAAACATTCACTGTTCAAATCTACACCAAACTAAACAAATTGGATAAAACTCCTGGCTTGAAGACATCTACATGTCAATATTCAGTTATCATACCACCACCAGCTGGCAGAAAAAAAGCAGAAAGTTTATCACATGTAAATGACTTTGACATACTCCTATATTTACCACTTTAAAACCATATTGCCCACCGTTCGCTATTTTCTTATAGCCACCAGGTGGCGCTGAGCCTGGGTGCGAGGGCCCTTTCATCGCTGCTTGCAGCTTTAATTACTTATATTATTAAATTTAATACAAGCAAGGCATTGTATTTTCAAATGAAATATGAGCAAAATGTCTGCTGACTATTCCCTAACCACTGGTAGAATCTGCTGCAGCATATCTCAGAGTAACAGTCTACTATTAAAGCCCACCTTCTACACTTCCTATTGTCAAAGGCAAACCTAAGATGTTTGCACTTCGTTTGACCATTTTCATTTAGTGTCCATCCTCATTAACTGTCTGGAATGAACTGACTAAATGTACAGACTGCCGTATTTGTCTTTCTGCTCCATTTAGATTTCTGCGTTGGTTCACCTCTGATCACGCTGTCCAGGCCTGAGTGCCCATCTGGAGGCCACACGGTCCATCAACCCAGTCTCCTATATAAACCCAGTCAAGAGGAGAATTTATCGGTAAGCCCCGTCCCCCTTAGTTAATGTTGCTAACTCGGACAAACAAACAGAGTTGATAACTGTCATACAATGACAGCTGTCAGTGTGAAAACCTTGTTAAATTTTGGACAAAGAAGGACCACTTCTCATCGAGGAGCATTCAAGTGGGATTTTAATATGCCATGGAGGGATATCTAAAAGATTTTAAAATAAATATTGTGGATATTAATTTGGAAGCGAGGGTTTACAGAACACAATGCAAGCAGGAGAAGCCTCATTACAGTCATCATGATCACAGATGACAACATCCAGGATCAACACTTCATGTACCGCAGGGTAAGATTAAAATAATTTACATTTAACCAGTTTAACATGGAGAGGCACTGAAATGTAGACCTTAATTTATGTACACTGTACATGACTTGAGAACAGTTAGCTATTTAGGTTTGTACATTTTAAAATGGGCTTTACTCATTTTAATTGATGCTTAATGAGAATAACAACCAAAATGAACGTTTCGTCTTCATTGGGATTGGGTTTGAATCGTTTTACTGCCCCACATCATGTTGATTAATACACCATGTGAACCTGTGTGTACTAGAGACCAAGATGAACAATCATTCACCTAGTCCTTCCACAAAGTGGCCCATCCTCTCAAGATACCTGGAATCAGTGTTAAAAGTACCCCAGGCACATAGTTTTTCCGTTTTTGTAGCATAAACACCATCAAACTGATAAGAGCTTCGCATCTCCCAATGTTTCTCTATGGCGCTGAAACCTAAAGATGTCCGAGTTCCGCTCCCTGTGTAACTGATACTCGACTGCCATTGGCTCCTCTGTGTTCTAGGGAGGGGCTTACCGATAGGTCAATTCCTTGTATAGGTGTTCTATTTCCAGGGCATGCCGATGTCACTGCCTCTAGGATCTTGTGACTGTGGTGTCTGGAATAGAGAACACTGACTGTTAATATACTAAAGTAAAAATCTGACTTCATGTGTATCGATGCTGACAATTTAAATTTGCTCGAGTTTTGGGTAGTAATTTGGATGGGAAAACAGATTGTAGTTCAAGTCTACAGTCTCTTGGCTTTTAGGGGGGCTGAGAGGATTGTGTTTTAGTGTGCATGTAATTATGACTAGGTTAAATTTCTGCTCAGCACAGCAAATTTGGATCCTCTTTAGAGAGCAAAGGCCAGTGTGTTAGGAGTGTAGTTGGTTTCCTTGAGTGACGGCACAGCTGGAGCATACAAACACGCATACAATGTACAATAAGAAAACAGTACTCCCATGTTTACTCATGGTAATTATATATTATGCAATTGATATGTCTCTGTTGTGGCCTGCAGCCAGTTCACTGGAGCTGTTATTGTTTTTTATTTTTTTTATTTTTAATATGCTAAAACATTGGCTAATTCTAAATCCTTTGAGGCAAAATTTGCACTACATTGTTATATATCTAGCCAGCGCTAGAAGTTTGCACAAGCACACTGATAAGAAAAAATAACAAACATCTTTGCACGCACTGAGACAAGAAAATGTTGCTTACACTGCAATGTCAAAGTCCTGTTCCTGATTCAACAAATACTAACACTACATTTTGGACAAATTCAGAAATGTCAACAAAAACGTCATTAAAATCTGTTATGGATGAATACATGCAACTGCTCTAGATCTAAATCTTAAGTGTGTGTGTTTGAGTGCACCATGAAATCACCAGTTTCCCACGTGATACAGTTCAAAACATATTGACTTTGAAACTTGACATATGAAACCAGGTCTGAACACTCTGTGAAAAACTTACCAGGAACTCCCTGGTAAGACCTTGCTGCTCTGCAAACATTATTAGTTGACATAATCATGAAACCGTTATATAACTAAATATCTAACTAAAACATTAAGTTCAAAGTGTGGAGTGTTGGATTCAAGCCTGAAAACATACTTTGCATTTGTTGTTTGAACTAAAAAGTCTTGTGGAAAGATATTTCATCAGCTGAAGAATTGGTGTGTTGTTAAACAACAGTACAGTCCATTGAACACATTGCACTTCTAACCCCCACAGCATCGTTTTCATTCCTGTCTAAATTAATAATGCCACTACCCTGACTATAAGGTCTGTTCGGCATGGTATTTTGTCGCCAAATATGGAAGAGAAGAAGAGAACAATTGGATCTCCAATAGGTTAGAGCAAATAAGATTTGAAAGTGTTTGAAAATTGCCCATCATTTTTGAAAATACAACAACTTATGGTGATTTATAACTATTTTCTGTTTTGATGACTGATGTCACGATCAGGTTCAGAGGAAGATGATGAAAAGGGTTCAAACAGATGTCCACAAACAAAAGGTTATTTAATAAAGCAAACTCGGGTAATCCAATTACGAGAAGGCAACGTAACAGCATGTCTACACACAAACAATACCAGACGCCAAATGAATGAAAAGGAGGAACTTAAATACACAGGGAGCTAGAACTCAAATGATGAACAGGTGATAACTCTTTAATCAGAAACCATAGTAACAAACAGGGAGCGGGAAATTTGAACAAATGAAAACAGGTAATAGATAGAAACAAATGAAAACAAAAACAAAGCAGGCAATTCGTGACAACTGATTTGTATGAATTCTTACAATCTAATTCATAGGTTTTTGTACGATCTGCTAACTGACATTTAAGTTTAGGGGAGGACCTTTTTTCTAATAATCGTATGTTTCCATACATGAGTTTGGGTTGGAAAATACAAAGTAGCATACCGTAGATCCAGCTGGACCTGATTGTAAAATACACCACACCTGTATTTCTTTTTTTAAATGCAACCGGTTTTGAATAAGAACCAATTCTCAGCTCCCAACCTTTATTGTGAAACTATTTGAACTGATATTGCACACACATATACAGGTGCATCTCAATAAATTAGAATGTCGTGGAAAAGTTCATTTATTTCAGTAATTCAACTCAAATTGTGAAACTCATGTATTAATTAAATTCAGTGCACACAGACTGAAGTAGTTTTTGTCTTTGGTTCTTTTAATTGTGATGGTTTTGGCTCACATTTAACAAAACCCCACCAATTCACTATCTCAACAGATTAGAATACTTCATAAGACCAATATAAAAACATTTTTTAGTGAATTGCTGGCCTTCTGGAAAATATGTTCATTTAACTGAACATGTACTCAATACTTGGTAGGGCCTCCTTTGCTTTAATACTTTACTGCCTCAGTTCGGCGTGGCATGGAGGTGATCATTTTTTGGCACTGCTGAGGTGGTATGGAAGCCGAGGTTTCTTTGATAGTGGCCTTCAGCTCATCTGCATTTTTTTGGTCTCTTGTTTCTCATTTTTCTTTTGACAATACCCCATAGATTCTCTTTTGGGTTCAGGTCTGGTGAGTTTGCTGGGTAGTCAAGCACACCAACACCATGGTCACTTAACCAACTTTTTGGTGCTTTTGGGAGTGTGGGCAGGTGCCAAGTCTTGCTGGAAAATGAAATCAGCATCTCCTTAAAGCTTGTCAGCAGAAGGAAGCATGGAGTGCTCAAAAATTTCTTGGTAAACGTGTGCAGTGACTTTGGTTTTCAAAAAATACAATGGACCAACTCCAGCAGATGACCTTGCACCCCAAATCATCACAGACTGTGGAAACTTACACTGGACTTCAAGCAACTTGCTATGAGCTTCTCCCCCCTTCCTCCAGACTCTAGGACCTTGGTTTCC
The DNA here is from genome assembly GCA_018155175.1 of Sinocyclocheilus anophthalmus. Taxonomy (NCBI): domain Eukaryota; kingdom Metazoa; phylum Chordata; class Actinopteri; order Cypriniformes; family Cyprinidae; genus Sinocyclocheilus; species Sinocyclocheilus anophthalmus. Next base: position 86,851 of record JADLZN010001834.1, on the reverse strand, counting down.
AAATGAAATACAAGACTTGCTCTCATCTGAAAAGAGGACTTTGGACCACTGGGCAACAGTCCAATTCTTCTTCTTCTTAGCCCAGGTAAGACGCCTCTGACGTTTGTCTGTGGTTCAGGAGTGGCTTAACAGGAGTGGAATACGACAACTGTAGCCAAATTTCCTTGACACGTCTGTGTGTGGTGGTCTTGATGCCTTGACCCCAGCCTCAGTCCGTTCCTTGTGAAGTTCACTCAAATTCTTGAATCTATTTTGCTTGACAATCTTCATAAGGCTGCGTTCTCTCGGTTGGTTGTGCATCTTTTTCTTCCACACTTTTTTCCTTCCACTCAACATTCTGTTAACATGCTTGGATACAGCACTCTGTTAACAGCCATCTTCTTTGGCAATGAATGTTTGTGGCTTACCCTCCTTGTCAATGATCGTCTTCTGGACAACTGTAAGATCAGCAGTCTTCCCCATGATTGTGTAAGCTAGTGAACCAAACTGAGAGACCATTATGAAGGCTCAGGAAACCTTTGTCAGTGTTTTGTAGATTAGCTGAATTGATTATTCTAAATTGGTGAGATAGTGAATTGGTGGGTTTTTGGTAAATGTGAGCCAAAATCAGGCACAATTAAAAGAACCAAAGACTAAACTACTTCAGTCTGTGTGCATTGAATGTATGTAATACATAGTTTCACAATTTAGTTGAATTACTGAAATAAATAACTTTTCCACGACATTCTAATTTAATGAGATGCACCTGGATAGGTCCATAAATAGCCTGTAGACCATATTTTGACACTCACTCTCACACACATACACAGACACTTACACACGCTACTTAAGAAATTCATGCTCATTTTCTGGGGCCAGTGTGCTTGGGTCATGATTAAGTCCCGCTGCACATCCACACCACTTACACACACACACACACAGCAGTAGTGCTCTGCCCCTGCTAACGTGTTGATCTCTGATGCCTGTCTGCTAGTGCCAAGCCTTTGGGCTGTCTGCTCACTCCTCTGTGCCAAACTCACACCCTTGTGCCCTATACTGCTGTGCCATTTGATTACACCTGGCTCAGGACATTCGTGTCTGATAATTGAGGTGCAAATTTAGACTGATGACAATAAACACACTTGATCTTTATACACAATTACCTCTTGTGGTGAAATGTGAATAGGTTATTGTGATAGGCTGTTCTGTGTCGGTGTCCAGGGTTGCTAGGCAACGGGGGCGGGGCCAGTGTGTGCAGCCTGCCGATTATGATAGAGCTAGAATGTTCTCTGAGTGTGCATGTTAAGACTGAGTTCATCGAGTGGTCTGCTCCGTGTATCATGACATGGTGTCAGAAGTAAAAGTTATCCGCGCACTCCTGTGATCTGTGAAGGAGGACGGAAGAAAATGTCCAAGTTTCACGCGCCCGAAGCTTTTGATTTTGCACAGCCATCAAGTTGGCCGGCATGGAGGCAGCGTTTTGCACGTTTTAGGATAGCAACTAAACTCGATAAAGAAGACGGTGATGTACAGGTGAATTCACTATTGTATGCGATGGGCAGACAGGCTGAACCTATATTCAGCACATTTACGTTTTCCGCGGAGGAAGAAAATGATTGCTACAACGCAGTAGTTAAAAGGTTTGAAGAACATTTCGTGCCCAAACGCAACCTGATTCACGACCGCGCTTGTTTTCACAAAAGGAGTCAACGAAGCAATGAAAGTGTCGAAGCATTCGTTAGGAGTTTATACGAACTGGCAGAGTTTTGTGAATTCGGTGCTACTAAAGATGAGCAGATTCGCGATCGTATCGTGATTGGAATAGCAGATAGCAATGTGTCTGAAAAGCTGCAGTTAGAGCCCGACTTGACGCTGGAGAAAGCGATACAGATTGCTCGCCAGTCAGAACTGATTAAAACACAAAGCGCTGATATTCGAGGTGCGTGTGATGTAAGTGAAGTAGGCTATAAGTCTAAACACACTAAACAATTAAAGAAACACACAGGAGGTAAATACAAAAATCCTGACACTAAACAAAGAGATGAAAGTAACAAAGTGACCTGTACAAGATGCGCACGTGTGCACGAATATGGGGCCTGTCCTGCTCGAGGGAAACGATGCCGCAAGTGTAACAAAACAGGCCATTTCGAGGTCGCTTGTAAAACAAAGACTGTAAAAGAAGTGACCAGTGATACAAAAGATGATGAAACAAGAGAAACGTGGTTTCTGGGGTCAGTTTCGGATGATGCTAATGAGGATGAGTGGCATGTGAAGTTACCAATGCAGGGGACTACTGTAAAGTTCAAGATTGATACTGGAGCAGATATCACAGTCATGTCTGAGCAAACATTTCTGAAACTCCCAAATCTCCCTCATCTTACAAAAACACTCGCAGACATCAGGAGTCCAGGCGGCAAACTGGGTTGTATTGGTAAATTCTTAGCATATACAGAAAGAAAAGGACAAAATCTCAGTTTCTGGACCTATGTAGTTAAAGGGCCATACACCAACAATCTACTTAGTCGTAAAACTGCCTGTGAAATGAAACTAGTGAGCAGAGTCGATTCTATTAGCACTGAGGACAGTGTTTTCGGAGACTTCGGACTGCTGGATTGTGAGCCAATCAAAATTGAGCTCAGACAGGAAGCCAAACCATACAGCCTCTTTACGTCTCGTCGAGTCCCCTTTCCATTACTGCCAAAAGTGGAAGAGGAGTTACAGCGTATGCTAAAGTCAGGAATCATAGAAGAGGTCACTGAAGCAACAGACTGGTGTGCACCAATGGTGCCTGTGATAAAGAAGAACTTGGCAAGGTGAGAATTTGCGTTGACCTTAAGAAATTGAACGAAGCAGTAAAGCGTGAGAGATACATTCTGCCTACACTTGAGGATATCTTACCACAATTGTCTGGTGCATGTATATTCTCCACATTAGACGCGTCTAGTGGATTTTGTCAGATACCATTGGATGCAAGCTGCAGGAACCTCACCACCTTTATCACACCAGTTGGTCGCTTCTGTTTCCGGAGACTCCCTTTCGGAATTACCTCAGCTCCGGAGATATTTCAGAGAGAAATGAGCACTCTTCTCAAAGACCATGCCGGCACAGTAGCAGTGATGGACGATATACTGGTGTTCGGTAGAGACAAGGAGGAGCATGATCGCAACCTCAAGGTAGTCTTAAAGTCCATCAGAGAATCTGGTCTTAAGTTGAATAAAGAGAAGTGTCACTTTGGAAAATCTGAGATTCAATTTTTTGGACATATTATTGGAAAGGATGGAATCCGGCCAGACACTAACAAAGTGAGAGCTATAACTGAGCTCCCCTGTCCTACTAATCTGACCGAACTGCGACAAGTCTTAGGGATGATAAATTACCTGGGCAAATTCCTCCCGGGTCTCTCGTCAGTTCTTCATCCAATGACTGAACTTCTTAAGAGTGACACTGAATGGTCCTGGGGTGTGGCACAGATACAGGCATTTAACAGGGTCAAGAGCATGTTGACCACAGCACCAGCTCTAGCGTTCTATGATGTAAACAGGACCACATTAGTCAGTGCGGACGCAAGCAGTTATGGCCTAGGGGCTGCCCTGTTTCAGCAGCAGGAAAATGGACTACGTCCTATTGCTTTCTGTTCAAGGACCTTAACTGAGACCGAACGCCGCTACTCTCAAATCGAGAAGGAATGCCTAGCTGGTGTGTGGGCATGTGAGCGGTTCTCACGGTACTTACAAGGTATGGACAAATTTGAACTCCAGACTGACCACAAGCCGCTTGTGCCCTTAATAAACACATATGATGTTGACAAAGCTCCCTTAAGATGCCAACGGCTACTGATGCGCTTGATGAGATTTAATGTCAAAGCTGTCCATGTACCAGGTAAACAGCTTGTGGTGGCAGACACTCTTTCCAGAAATCCGCTGACTCATCTGGGTGAGTCTGACACAGAGAGTGATGTGACCGTGTTTGTACAGGCAGTATTGTCCACTAAGCCTGTGAGTGGAGACAGGTTAAATGCCATAAGGGAAGCCACACAACAAGATTCAGATCTCCAGTCAGTTTGCAAGTTCATCCGCCAAGGATGGCCCAGTCAGACGTCTCAATTGACAAACACACTGCACGGGTTTCATGCAGCTAGAGCTCACCTTTCTGAAATAGATGGACTTTTGCTGTATGAGGACAGAGTTGTGATTCCTGGTTCACAGAGACTGGAGGTGTTACGTCAGCTTCACACAGGTCATCAGGGCCTCACGAAGTGCAGGGAGAGGGCTAAGATGTCAGTGTGGTGGCCTGGAATAGGCAGGGACATCACAAAAACAATAGAGACATGTGAGTTCTGTCAAGTCTACAAGTCGACACAAAAGAGAGAGCCTCTGATGGTTACATCTCTTCCCGATGGGCCATGGCAAAAGATTGCGGCTGACATCTGTGAACTAGAGGGCAAGAAATACCTGATAGTTGTGGACTATTATTCTCGTGATATTGAGATTGCACATCTGCAAATGGTTTCAAGCCAGCAGGTGATAACACGTTTGAAAACAATGTTTGTTCGGTGGGGGATCCCATACGAGCTTGTGACAGACAATGCTACTCAGTTCACGTCTACTGAGTTTGCAGAGTTCAAAACGACATACAATTTCACTCACACTACTTCCAGCCCTCACTACCCACAGGCTAACGGTGCCGCTGAAAGAAGTGTTGCTATTGCAAAAAGGGTGCTCAGACAGCCAGATCCACAGCTGGCTCTTATGAGCTATCGTGCAACACCTATCATTGCCACAGGATTGAGCCCAGCTCAACTGATGATCGGACGTCAGATCAGAACAACAGTTCCAACACTACCAAAGAACCTGCTACCCAGTCCAATTGACTATGAACAAATCAGACTGAAAGACAAACAAACCAAACAGGCTTATAAGTACTTCTACAACCGACGATACTCAGCACGTTCTCTATCTGACCTACATCCTGGTCAAAGTGTGAAAGTTAAGTTGGATGGAGAAAAATCATGGAAAACGTCAGCAACAGTTGTTGGAAAAGCTCCTGAACCCAGATCATACATTGTGCAAACAAAGGAAGGCACAATCTCTCGCCGGAATCGGAGACACATTCAGAGTGTCCCTGAAACACCTGTAACTCCGGAAACATCTGAGACACTAAATGAGAACGGTGAAGGAACTGATGGACCCTCTCGTGAGACTGATTTAACCACAGACTTTATGAATGGGTCCAGTACCCCAGCTTCCATTACACCACACACCTATACACCCACCTGCAAAAGAACCCTTGCTGGTAGGGAAGTAAAACAGCCCGTAAAGTTTAAGGACTATGTTTTGGGGTAGGTGTTAACAACTATACTGATGCAAAGCATTTTCTTGCATGTTATGCTACCTGTATTTAAAAAAAAAAAGAAAAAAAAAAGTGAATTGTTAAATGCTAACATGTTCTGTTTAAGTGACGAGTTATATTGAAGAGATTGTGAGCAATGAATGTTATTGCTGATATCTGATGTTGATATTGATGCCTGTTACTTGGTTGAGAAAGTAATTTGCTTTGTTCTATATTGCTTAGAGAGAGAAAAAAAAATAATGAGGGACAGTTGAACTTTAAAGAGGGGAGATGTGGTGAAATGTGAATAGGTTATTGTGATAGGCTGTTCTGTGTCGGTGTCCAGGGTTGCTAGGCAACGGGGGCGGGGCCAGTGTGGCAGCCTGCCGATGATGACAGAGCTAGAATGTTCTCTGAGTGTGCATGTTAATAAAAAGTTAAGACTGAGTTCATCGAGTGGTCTGCTCCGTGTATCATGACACCTCTTTAATGCAGCTTTGCAATAAATCAGTGAGTACTGCTCCATGCTTGTCTCTACCTGAGCTATTTTAGGGTGTTCAGAAGAAATAGACATTGGAATATTAGCATGCATGACAGTGTAGCTAAGGTTTTAAAAGCAGAGAGTACTTCTAATGCAAGTTTAGGTGATTCTATAATCTAAGTACTAGCAGAAAACAAATAGATCTACCTTCTGCCATTCTGACCATCAAAGTCGACTCCAATGGCCTCTCAATGCCTGGCAACGCTACCATTTCACTACAACTTGCATGTTTTTTTTAACAGTATAACACTCAAACCTGGATGTTTCTTAAGCCAGCCAATTAATATTAGCAAAAGTAGAAAGAGGTGAGGTGTGGAAATGTGGAATATTCACTGTCTGCCTGGATTTCTCAGGCACGGTACTGACTATGTGTCTATTTCATTATGATAAAAGGCAAAATGAAGAGTTATTTTGGTTATTTTTGGTCACTTTTCTATATTTGTCTTTACAGGGATCTCCACGGAGCTTATACACCTCCTCTTAAGTTAGTGGTTCTCAACCTTGTTGACTTAAAAAATGGCTAAATAGCAGATGCAACTTGGTCTGATGCATGTAATGGAATTAATTTTATTTTTTTAAGTGTGACTTAAACATCCAAAAGTGTTCAAATACTTTTTGGGGTCACAATGTATGACTGGACGGCTCATTTTAGAGAAGAAGTCATCATCACAGTAGCCACACTCTCAGAAAAAAGGTATACGAAACCCTAAGGTATATCTTTGTACCTTATTTACCACAAAATGGTATATATTAGTATCTTAAAGGTACAATAGTACCTTTTGAAAGGGTACCACCCGACTGACAGTTTAGTAATGTTTTTTTTTTTTATGAGAGAGAGACAGAGTGACAGTCAATCACAAATTAATTATAGTAAAACTGACTTGAGAGTTTGTGTCACAACGTTATAGTTATATTTTTCAGATGATCAATTATTTCATGCCACATGTCTTGTTTGTAACAACGCTAGAATAAAATGCAGAGAAAAATGTAAAGGTTTGAGAAATGAAATCATTGACAAAGGCAGAGTTGAGATGCCTTTTGTTTTGTTGCAGTGCCCCATGGGTAGGACACACCAATGTTTAAAACAGCTCACTCTCCATCCTGTTCTCACAGCACCCAGCAGGAGACGGGAGCAGCTGTTGGAGCGGGTGGAGTGTGCACACGTCTCACTCTCGAGATGACCAGATGAATCATCTGCATGGTGTCAACCTCTTTCTCACTCTGCTTTCTATTCCTCCATGTCTCCAGCCAATCTCTCTCATCCAGTATTTGACTGTGTGTCTGATCCAAGTCCCACTTCCCCCTCCTGCTTTCCAGTCTATTTATATGAACTATTTTCAGGAGACACTTTCCCCTAATTTCCTCCTTGCGTCTGTTTTTTCCTCAGCTCCAGACTGGTGAGGAATTACTTTGCCAATCCCTGTGTGACGAAGCTTTCCCAGCAGGCTCAATGCTAAGGCCGATAGATTTTGGAAAGTCTTGAGAGGGGGAGCGAGTGCCACGTGTTCCATCCAGGCATCTCCAAATTAATTATTCACGTTAATGGGATGCGTCGGGCGGCTTTTATTTGCTGAACATCAAAGCAGGGTCGCTGGGTTTGGTTATTGCTAAAAATGATGACAAATAGGCAGGATAGAAAGTGAATAAACTGTCATGTTTTACATGGACACATTATTGTGCACAATTCAATGCCAGTTCAATCTCTTCTTCATGAATAAAAAGACGTGCATCTGCGGAGTATTATAATTGTGGTCATTTGTGTCTGTGCCGTCCTCGAAACCCTCTCCCCATCACATTTACATGAATAAACATGTACAATCTTGCCTCAAAATATATTCCATTCAGCCTAATGAGCCTGTTTTGGTCTCTATTGACTTTTATAATACTATGGAAGCCAGAACAAAGCAAACAACTAATGCATGTTTATTTAATTCCCATAGCTAATTAGATTCTTTTCTTTTGTATTGTGATGTACATCTGAGTGAAAGAAGAAAAATGTAGGGTGGGACTTGGTTTTATCCATTCGTTGTTGATTGTAAGAAAGGAGTGGAGTTTAGGAGGACTAAATGATTGGAGAAGTCCTGCATATTGTACCAGAAATAAGTCTGTCGTTTTCATGGGAAAGATCCAACTATGACATCTTTTTGAAAAGAAAGACAGAAAGAAAAGAAAAAAAGAAAAGAAAGAAAAAGAGAAACCCGTGCTTGATCAGGGTTATTAACTTAAAACTCAAAAAAAACCATTCAAAACCTTTCGTTATTAAATAAAGATTTACGGAAATAATAATAATATTAAAAAACCTTGATTTCCTAAAATACCTACAAAACCAAAACTGAATTCATCACACTCATATGACATTAAAAAAACTAATAACTAATAAAAATGGCAAAAACAAAAAAAATCACTAAAACTTAAAAATTGTATTTAAAATAAAAATGGAAAAAATTAATTCAAAATTTGTTTTTTAAAAAACTATAATAGTACCTTGATGCACTGATGAGTGAAAAATCAATGCTTATAGAAAATAGGGGGAAATTTCATTTCATGCTGACTTTCACATTCTTAAACACATATTCATTTCAAACAGTGTATATACATGTATCCAAAGATATATATTTTTTATTTTTGTCTTTTTTAAAACATAATTTCCAGCACATTGATGTATTGTGTTAAACAGCATTTTGTTATTAAAATATAATTTAAAGATTTTGATAAAATAGCACTTTTGCCTGCTATAATGTCTAGATACTATTTTATGTAGCCTACATACAAAATATAACAATTTCTGCATAATTTGACAACATTACCTCTTGACTGGAAATTATGCACAGCAATATTCTCTTACTGATTTTTCTAGGTCTGAGTCAAGGGTATAATAATAATAGTAAAAAAAAATTAATTTGATTTTGAAAATGCCAGAAAAAGTTTCCAAGACTGTTATAATGTAACCTTCTTACAACAAAAAGAGAGAAGCTGAAATTTTATAATAAAAATGATTTCCTTGGAAATAAAAGTGGCCATAATAGAAGAAACATCACATGACATGCATAGAAAGCACAGAAAAAAAATATTGTTTTTAACTTAATTGTTTTTAACTGCTAAAGTGAAATCAGCATCTTGTGTCCTCTGGAATTGCATCGTGCCATGCCGACTGGCGGTCCCCATCTGCAAACACTGTGACTCCCCAGAGGCCACAGATCTGATGTGTCTGGAGAGAACTATTGAATTTGACATGGCCTGTAGACCAGCCATAGTTTTTATTATCACAGATCCCACTAAACACAATGACCTTAAACACATATCGCTTGTTGTGCTTCTGTGCTGCACTGCAGTGTTACATAATTCCATTAAACCCACAGCCAACGGAGGTCTCATTGATGCTCTCTGGACTCCCTCCCTCTCTGTCCACCATCAAATCTGACGGTCATCAGTCGATTCTCCCATTAGATCTGCTCCTCTGTGTCATTGATATTCACGCTCTCTTCATAACAGATATAGGGCACACTCAGTGTCATCCATAGGACAAAGTTAAAAGACTTACATAAGAGACATTTTATCAACAACAAGCTGAAATGGGAGGTCGTGTGTGGATAATACTATAACAGAACAACAGAATTATGGACATAAATATTATGGGGAAATACAGTCAAGTGAGCATTGCAGATATTTTAGTGGGTTACTGATAGAACAGCTTGACGTGATAATCTGCATTCCTCTGGTGTTCTGCTTTGACCTATAAAAACAGGAACCTGCATAGATGAAAGATGTAATGACAAAAAAACATTAGTGTGATAACAGGGCGTAAATCAAGGACAAGGACTCATGAGGGCCTCATGGCATGAAGGACACATATGACAATCAAAGTCTTCCTGTCTTTTTTATAGCTTAACAGAGAGCCACAAATGGACAAAAGTTAATGGTGATGAATATATTACTATGGTCGAAAATGCTGCTTATTTACAAATTTGCTCTTGAAAGAAAATTGGCATGAAGCTGATCTAAATTATTTTCTATTCACTCCACGCCTTAAGGTTACACAGAGATAACCCTGAGGACCGTTAAAACCCACTGCAAACATAGGGTGACCATACGTCCTCTTTTTACTAAATGTGTCCTGGCAGGAAATTCTAAATGACCTAAAATGTCTGGGTTTTGATTTTGTTTTCATACATGCTGAATATAATGAAAAGTAGCTTGCATGCAGGCATTGTACATAATCGACCAATCGTGGCATGCAAGGTGGGATCTACAAAGAACGGTCAAAACAATGCAAATAGGTGTACATATAATGTATGAGGACTCTAGAGAGCATGTCAGTAGGAAAACAAAGCCCTGGTCATTTTAGGCAATTTAGACATACCCAATTTATGTTTGATATTTTTTACATTTTGAATAGAAATGAGTGCTGGACAAGTTCTAATATGTTCTATGATATGTTTCATAAATGTTTTATATGAATCAATGCGCTTGAATGCTTGAATTAAATATGCTAATTCTGATCTCAAAAGTTACCAATGTTCAAAATGTTTCAGAAAACCATTAAAGATGTAAGATCTATTGCCATCTACTGGTACACATTTCTAATTGCAATAAAAGTCACAGTAAACAAGTTATTTTTTGCTTTTTTTAGTTGCTGAATTGTCCCTGACAATTGTTTAGAAAGAAACAGAAAATAGCAAAAACTGACAACAACACAAAATATAAAATATGTGGTTTAACATCAAGCTGAAATAACGATCCTAGATACAATGCAATTATTTGTAGACAAATATAAATAACATTATAATTTCACTTGGAAAAAATAGCCTCTGCACTATTTAATATTCATAATGAATAAATACTTTACAAACAATTTTGATATGTTTTGTTTTCTGAACCACAAATATGATTACATGCCATCTGAATTAATTGCACACCCAAAATTGTTCAATGAGGTAATTAAATTGTTCAGTAACACTTTAGTAAATACATTTACTAAACTAATTTTGTGAGAAGCAAAACACTAACAGATCAACCCTTTCTAACATTTGATCATATTAATGCTGTTTCCAGATCAACATGTTCTGTTTAACCAACGTTATGTATTTTCCCTTAATATCAGAGCACAAAAAGAGTAAATTATACCTGGCACAACTGCCAATCATGTAGACATACCGTACTAAACACAGTCACCTGATTGAAGTGTGGCTTTTTAGGCATGTAGTGTAGTCATGTAGTGCCTAAGAAGTTAGAAGAACATTCACTCCAGCCTGACCCTGCCTATCATGACTGCACACCAATATATTGTCAAGACATGACCTTCCTTCTGCAGGCGATCCTCATATGACCAATGGGACTGTCTTAGAAGTGCATGCTGTATTCCTGACTAGGCTTGCGAGTAGCGGATGATCTCACTCAAGTCATAGCCAGTCACTGCAAAGGCGTAGCCATCCCCGTCACAGAACTTGGCTCCACAGATCTGTGTATCAGTCACACACTCATTGTACATGTGCTCAATCTAGAAAGGACAGTGAAAAATGTGGGAGAACATTTGAAATCAGCTGAAACACACAAAATGCTTTGCAATGAATGTTCATTTAATGAAACTACTAATGCAGTTCTAGTGCATGTTCTCCACCGATCAAAAGCTTGGGGTCGGTAAGATTTTTAATGTTTTTGAAAGTCTCTTATGCTCACTGAGATTTGATTAAAAATATAGTAAAAACAGTAATATTGTAAAATATTATTACAATTAATTTTTTTATTTGAATAGTTTTTTTTAATAAATAGTCATTTATTCCTGTTATGGCAAAGCTGAAATTTTCACCATGACTCCAGTCTTTAGTGTCACTGTTAGTGATCCTTCAGGAATCATTCTAATATGCTGATTTGCTGCTGAAGAAACATTACTTATTGCTAATAATTCATTAATGAAAATCATTTTGCTGCTTAATATTTTTGTGGAAACTTTTTTTCAGGATTCTTCGAACAGAAAGTTGAAAATAACTAATAAATAGCATTTACTTGAATTAGAGATAACATTCAATTTAGAAATGTATTTTCTGTCACTTTTGATCAATTTAATGGTTCCTTGATGAATAAAAGTATTAATTTTAAAACTAAATCTTACTGACCCCAAACTTTTGAACGGTAGTGTACTGTTTGTGTCTGTGAGTGGTTTAACCTCTACACTATTAGTCTCTGGAGTCAAGCTCAGATGCCACACTCTAACCCAGGAGTCTTCTGCTGCAGAGGTCAGCTTTTTCATTGAACAAAGGAAAACAATATCAGTATATGAGAGTTTACCATTTTAATAAAATATATTTGAATACAATTAATTAAATCTATTTGTGTTCATCAAAACAGATTTAGTTAAACTTTTAATTTTGACTTAATTACTACTTAACATGCACATACGTATAGTTGCATACATTAACTGTGCGACATACAGACTGTATACATAGTTCTTCTCTCACCAGTCCAGTGACCGGGGCGATGTCCAGCGAGTAGATTCATCGTGCATGGGCAGTGACCTCTGCATGCAGTATACCTGTGACCCCCTCATACAGACGGATCTGTCCCGTCCCATAGCCTGCAATGACTGTGCCCTTCCAGAGTTTTACTGAAGAACAACTCGTACTGAGAGAAGAAGATATGTAATAATATACATATTATATTAATTATGCATTGGTATAAGTATAGTGGGCCTCTTTCAAGGAACACAAGCAGATTAGTTTTTCTGAAAATTTTTCTGACGTGGATTTTCAGATTAATGAAAAGGTGCATTTTATGTTCTTTTAGGAAAGCCGATGACACTGCATTTTGATAACATTTACCATAATAATATATATAAACACAATTAATTAGTTATCCAATTAGATGTATGTGAAAATACATTTCACTGCTAAACAAAAATGAGACAGTCTGTTTTTGATTTTATCATAGAACACTACTATTTTGAGCACCAGCATTAATCTTCAAGCTTAGCACTTTAATTATATCATTTTTGTTAGAAATATGGCCAATTACTATTTTGCATTCATGTAATATATTGGAGCCAAACCTGAGAAAGAAGTCCAAAAGATCCTACAGGATTCTGTACACATAACTCACGTTGTTGTAATTTATGGGCGGGGATTTTACTAATAATCAACGAATGTGTAAATGAACCTCAATTCTGAGGTTTACGAATTGTTCGTGGATCCGGACAAAACTTTTCAGGAAGCAAAAAAAAAATATAAATTATTATTTGCTTGTTCCTGTGACTCAGTGGTAGAGCATCGCATTAGCAGCACAAAGGTTGTGGGTTCAATTCCCAGGGAACATACATACTGGTAAAAAAAAATGTATAGCCTGAATGCACTGTAAGTCGCTTTGGATAAAAGCGTCTGCTAAATGCATACAATTTATTTAATTTTTAATTTAAATTTAATTTAATTTGCGAAATTGTCTCTTGTATTGTCTCTTGTATAGTGAGTGTTCATTCCTAACCTACTCAAAACCAGGGATCTTGTTGAGCAGTTGAAAATCTTCTCCTGATTTCCACACACAGATGAGGCCAGAGTCATCAGCACTAACTAAATCAGCAATACACTCCTAAAAAAAGAAATCGGTTCAATAATAAAACACTTGAGCCACCAGTAACTTAAACCAACTTAACCAAACATGACAACAACAACAACAAAAATCCAACAACCTATAAATAGCGTTTGCCCTATGGATTACAATAATAACACTGATATGAAAGTTACTGTAAGTTAATACCAGATTGCCTGAGCACTCAGAGGCCATGTCTGTGATTGCCTCTTTGAGTTCCTCCAAAACCTCAGACAGGGTGATGTTACTGCCTTTACTGGGAACGTCAAACACAAGCACTGAGCCAGATGAGACCCCTGAAGGAAGTGTGAGGAGTTGAAAAGGGCACTTTCAGTACACATACTAAGCAAATATGTAAATGAATTAGAATATTTCCCTATATAGCTACTGCTGACAGATGAAACCACTCACCTACACAAATATATTTTTCCTGCACTGCTGCAATTCCTCGGTCAAACACTGCCTTTGCTGGAAAATGACAACAGACAATGTCAGACAGGTACACAGCGGTCACAACCTATTTCTCACAGTTTTTTCTTCAAAGGAAGTGAAAATAAAGAAAACATTTACTGTATTTACAGAGACACAAAAGTGTGCACTGACCAGTAGGGAACTCTGGTGTGTCCAGTGCATGCCAATAGACCATAATGGATCCATCCGATTCATACATCTGATGAATAAAAATAGTTCAAGTCATGTTTCCTGGGCAAATAAACAATTTTAATAGCATGGCATAACACTCAACCTACCTGGATTCCCTTCTGAGAGGTGAGAACAAGAAGATCTCTTGAGGGCAGGACACACCAGGCTACCTGTCAGGCAAAAAAAAAAAAGTTAATTATGATCTTGGGATAAAGGTGAAACAATAAATAGTGTAAAACAGTGTCAATAATTCAGTGACAGCATTTAGACACTGTATATTCATCAGTCTTTATTAGGGACTCAAACGGTACTTTAGTCTCGCCTGCATGATAAGTGAGGAGCTGGTGGCCACGTTGCCCTCTTTAGATTGCAGCTGTCGGTGGGAATAGTTCAGCCCGTCCCAGGAGGCGCTGACCATGTTCACCACGTTGGCGTGGACCACCGTGAAATAGGTGAGACAGCGCGGCGCGATGCGCAGGACGCTCAGGTTGCTGTAGAGCGCGGACGCGCTGCTCTTTATCTGGATGCTTTTCTCTTTGTGGTACATATTTGCCATAAGAGCGCCGCTTGTTTACTTTATAAACTAGGGATGTTGTTTCTGAAAGACAAGGCAGGACATGGAAGTCAGGTCAAACTAAAGGAACAGTTGTGAAGAGTTTCTTGAGACAGTGAATTCGAGGCTGTTCAAACTACAGTAACAGTTGCGTTGCACTGCATTCAATCGGATTTTAGCAGCATGTCCAGATGGATGATATCTCGACAGCAAGATATGAAATATGAAATACTGCTTCTTTTCCAGTAACAACACTGACATTCAATTAACCTCAAAAAGTATTATTTGCCGTGTAATTGGGCGTGATACATTTAACGTTAACTTATATAAATCCAACCCTGAATGAAGGCAGCTGATGGGTTCTCCTGTTAATCCTCCTCGTTTCAGAGAAAATACTGAACCAAATAGCTCCAAATATGAAAATAACATACGCCGTTTCTGTTATTAGACTAATGAACGTCAGATAAGAGGTATTATGGATATACTTGTTTAAGTTTATTCAAGCAAACTCTCACCATCTCGCGTCTCTTGCAGCCATAGTGACGGAGCAGACGTGTGTAGAACGTCACAGTTATCTGCGGTGGACGGAGTGACGCTGGGGTCTGAACGTCTGAAACTGAAAAAAAATACACATCTGCAGCACTATATCTATCTATCTATCTATCTATCTATCTTCTAATCTATCTATCTATCTATCTATCTATCTATATTTATATATATATGGACAGACAAATCTACAAATCTCACAATGAAGCCACAACTAGGCTATGACGTTCTGAATCAGTTAGGGTGATTTTTCGGGCCACCATACCACAGTGCAATTTTCCAAAATTGTCAATGGTCATGCGATTTGATGTTAAGGAGACCTGCCAGGCAAGAACACGAAAAAAACTGTGACTTTGGGGGAAAAATGGGTGAAAAGACTGCCATTAATATACCATCCTGATCCGGTTCAGAGGATGTTGCACTTCAAACAATTCATGCACAGTAACCCTGTCAAACACTGCATGACATTAAAGTCTGGGCAGCCTGTGATGCCAGTACAAGCTATGCCTGGAATATGTAGGTCTTCACAGGCAAAACTGCTGGGGCACAGCCTGAAAGAAATCAGGGCAGACACATTGTACCCCAAATGACAGCTGGTCTCCAGAAATAGACAATACGGTGCAACACTTTCTTCACATTGAATGCCCTTGGCACAAAGCTTCTTCAGAGAAAATTGACCATGGTTGGAACTGTGTGTAGGAATAAGCCAAAGCACCCATCTTTAAACAGAAGACACCTTGCTGGCCCATGGCACTGTTTTTCAATATTCTGGATGTTTACATGTACAATTCCTTTGTGCAGTGGAAAGAAAGAAATCTTTCTTTGATTCAAGGAAAGAGCTACCAAAGGGCACTGGTGTCCTCTCATTCTGATAAGAAGGGCACAGGATGGGCCTTCTGATGACGAGGAAATAGGTCATCATCTTCTCATCAACAAGGGATTAATAAGAAAATCTACAGCCTTCTAGTACTTAAATCATGTCATTACATTTGACTTGGATTTTTGTCCCCACCAGATGGCATCAGATCTGCTTTCTATGCATTTGAATGATTTTAAATACGAAATTATTTTCTATACCCACTGTATGTATAAATAAACAGACACGCATGTATATATTTAAGGAAAATATGTTTTATATATATATATTTATATAATATACATTATATATACACACATATAAATATTTTAAATATATATACATGCATGTGTGTGTATTTATATAAACATAATAAATATACACAGCACACACACATTTGAATGTCTAATTAATCATGATTAATCGTTTGACAGCCCTAATATATTTATAATTTTATGCCAAAACCAATTTTAAAGGTGTATTATTTAGAGGTTAATATGGTCTAAATATCATAAATACCCCACTCCAAAACAAAAGTTCTAAGTTCAAAAGTTATATGGTTATTGTTTACTTTAATATGCAATACCAGAGGGTTTAACATCTTGCCATATGTGATTCCTGCTCCTCCCTATACTGAAGGCTGACCACCTGAGCATTTGGAAAAAAAAATATGGACACTTGATTGTAAAATGAAAACTAAAGAGTTTTCATTTAGATAATAATTTCAATTATGGTTTAAAGGAGATAATATGATATGGTGATGATTTAGGATAAGTGCATCTGAAATGGCAAAATTAGGCCTATGATAATCAGAAGACCTAAAGCCAAGTAGGATTTAATGCAGATGCAGGTTTTCAAATAAACAAAATCATATTATTTGTTTACCAGTTATTCAAGAAATAGATATGCTCATTTAAATTTTTGCAGCACATTTGCAAACAAGAAGCTGCCTGTGACCCTCCTACATCAGATATCAAAATCTCTTTTGACATAAAAATCTAATTGTTCACATTCTGTGGGAGGTACAACATTTCCTCAATCTGAAATTTTATTTAGTCCTCTTTTCTGGAATTTCCTTGAATAAAAAAAATAATAATAATAAAAAGGCAAGAAAATAAAAGCAGTAAAACAATCACGCAACACAAATCAATGAATGAAAAAAAAACAAATGGAAAGGTTAACATGTAACAATATGCAGGATTGTCAACCTCACACAATAAGCACACTGTTAACTGCTTACAACAAAGTATACGTGTGCATTTGTATACAGCAAGGGAAAGAAACAAATGAATGACTGTACACAAGAGGCCTGTCAGAGAGGTCAAAGATAAGTGTGGCTTGTAAAAGTACAGTGAGCATGGGCCCCATATGTAAATAGATGGGCATCAGAGGGAGGGAGGCAGAGGGCAGGATGGAGTCCAGGCCATCTCTTGTTAACCATGTAATGCACAAAGACCTGAATTGGTATAAACTAATTCAGACTCTGTGAAAACGTTCATCAAGAAAACGTATCGTTTGCAGGATATGTTGTACAGCATACTGTAAATGACATTACTGATTATTAGTAGAAGGTCTACCTGTCACACAATTCTTGCAGTATCATTTAAAGTTCTGTTCTACTCAAGAGAAATATCCTCACTTTGATGTCATATTCTCATGTATCATACCATTTGACTGCTATTGTATGGCAGTTGTCTTGGACTTATACTGAGATCTAGATGTGCAGAAGAGACTTTTCAGTTATCAGTGCCAGTGTAGAAATGCTCTACTCACTGTTAGTTATAATAAATCTATTCAGTTAGCAAAATAACAATAGTGGTACAAGACAAATCATCTTCAGGTTGAGCATAGGCCTACTTTTATTTTCAATTCAAAAGTGGCATTTTACAGTGACTATCCAAACTGTTTAACGCACAGTTGGTAGTCTAGAAAAGTAGCATTTTGTAGCATTATTTTACACTTTCAGCACCATATAAACACAAATAGGTGGAAACATGCTGTAAGTGTTTTCCTTCGTGCTCCCATTCTCTTTAAATACGACCTGATTCCGTCGACTCCAACTTAGAAACAACATAGCAACGAGAACAGAAGCTCTGTCATCTCAGCTTGAAAGGAATGCCATTCAAATTGTTGAGCCACATAAAATGATCTTCCTCTTTGTACATCTGTAGATTACAGTTCAGATTGCTTTCCCCGTAATGTTTGATTATGTTGGGGAAAAAACGTCTTTTACATTAATAATCTTATGTAATGTGTACAATGGTTGGTTGGTTGTTTTGTTTTCCTTAGTTTTACTGCCATTCCCCCAACATAGCAGAACACTTAATTGCCTTTTATCGTCTCTTGTTAATTAGTATCCTACACTCACTCGTTGAACACTTTTGCGCTTCATGCGCCATAAATTTCCAGTCTTCTCTCAAGTGAAAATCTGTTGTGCTACAGTGTCCGCTATCGGGTGGATCAACGTTGTCGCTCTTCACTCTCTGCCTTGCTTTAGGGCTATAACATGTGTGCTGGGAAATAATACTTCATTCGCTATCTTTATCAGAACGGATCATAACTGTAATCTGGAAGTCAAACATTTTATGATTAGTGTTGTTATTGCACCACATACACGCAGTGATGGATGTCGTTTGGAGAGGGTTCTGCACTTTTGTTCTCACAACACTTGTTTTTCAAGGAAAAGAACATGCAATATCAGTATCTAATATATGAAATAACAACAATATACTGTATCTATATCTTTATTTTAATGTTTAAACTCGTAGAACAAATTTCATCTGTCGATAATGTTGCTTAAAATTTGTCAGTACACAGACTAGTCACTAACTTGGCTGTATTACAGAAACTTCCTGTCTTATCCTAATTTCAGATTTGAAGAAGTTCTATTTCGTAGGAAATTACAATTGTTATTAAACAGGTGGGATAGGATTATGAGTTCTGGTGTTTCTACAGTACAGGTCGCAGTTTAAGACCATATAGCTCCACTAATGTATTTTTGTGTCTACTAATTCGTAAATATGTAATGTTTTTGCTACAATGTTCAGATTTAAGGATGGTCTTCTAACTTGATCAAGACTGTTGCCTTTTATGCTTCTATCTGTAAAGTTGTTTGTGTAGTGCTGTTAGCAGCAGATGTACTATTTGTGAGGATTTTGATGTATATTTGCAATATGATTTTTACCTAGGCTATAATTATGTATATTAAAATAAGCTGAAGTATTCTCTTCTTTCCCTTGTAGATGTTACAGGACTCATGATCAGGAATGAGGAGCTGAGAAAGTGTACAAGTAAATGATGGTCAGGCCAGTAGCAGGTTAAACCTGCAAGAGTGCAGAGCAGATTTGGCTCTGCAAGAGTGGCACTGGAGCCCTGAGACATGCTCCCTCAGCAGCCCACAGACAGGAGGATGTTTAACTGCACCTCAGATCCAGGAGCATGAGAGCATTTGGCTTAAAGCTTGCAGCTCTGAGGTGGAGGATCGTGAGGGCCAGTCCTGGAGCTGCTCTAAAAAGGGTCTTCTGACATTACACGGCAAGGGTCTGCACCTGAACGTACGTCACGATTCCTCAAAGGTCTTCCTTTCCAATGATCGTGGGAAAGGCAGCAAGTGGAGGATGCTGGCTAAGCAAACAGTATGCGAGGAGACAGATAGCACACATCACGGCCAGAATGTGTTACAAGATTCTCAGCAGACACTTTCGACTGGACCCCGAATCCTCACTCAAATTCGCTATTGGCATTGTAAGAGAGTTAGATTAGGAGTTCTTCATTAATGATGGGTCTGTGTTTCATGTTGTATTCTACCATGCCGTCATTCTAATTAATGACATCTCATCTACTTCTTCAGTTAAAACTCAGTCTGCTGAGTATCTGCTATTGTTTTTGTTATACCAGACCATATCTTCATCTTCTTTTTTATTTATTTTTTACTTTCTCATCTGGTCACATTCATTTTGTACCAGGGTTCCCACAGTACTGGAAAACTTGGAAATATCAAAACATTTTGAAAAGTCATGGAAACGTAACAGAATGTTAAAAGTCGTTTTTTTTTTTAAATAAATTATTTAAATATCTTAAAGGATTGGTATCTGACATACAACATGTAAATCCTTCCCAGCAATCTCTGTAAAGTTGAAAATTCATTGGTCAAAATACTACAGGTGCATCTCAATAAATTAGAATGTTGTGGAAAAGTTCATTTATTTCAGTAATTCAACTCAAATTAAAATTAAGTGAAACTCGTGTATTAAATAAATTAAACACACACAGACTGAAGTAGTTTAAGTCTATAGCTCTTTAAATTGTGATGATTTTGGCTCACATTTAACAAAAAACCAACAAATTCACTATCTCAACAAATTAGAATACTTCATAAGGGGGGGGGGAACCAATAAAAAAAAACATTTTTAGTGAATTGTTGGCCTTCGGGAAAGTATGTTCAATTACTGTACATGTACTCAATAATTGGTAAGGGCTCCTTTTGCTTTAATTACTGCCTCAATTCGGCGTGACATGGAGGTGATCAGTTTGTGGCACTGCTGAGGTGGTATGGAAGCCCAGGTTTCTTTGACAGTGGCCTTCAGCTCATCTGCATTTTTTGGTCTCTTGTTTCTCATTTTCCTCCTGACAATACCCCATAGATTCTCTATGAAGTTCAGGTCTCGTGTGTTTGCTGGCCAGTCAAGCACACCAAAACCATGGCCATTTAACCAACTTTTGGTGCTTTTGGCAGTGTGGGCAGGTGCCAGGTCCTGCTGGAAAATGAAATCAGCATATCTTCAAAAAGCTGGTCAGCAGAAAGAAGCATGAAGTGCTCCAAAATTTATTAGTAAACGGGTGCAGTGACGTTGGTTTAAAAAAAAAACAATGGACCAACACCAGCAGATGACATTGCACCCAAATCATCACAGACTGTGGAAACAACACTGTACTTCAAGCAACTTGGGCTATGAGCTAATCCACCCTTCCTCCAGACTCTAGGACAAATGAAATACAAAACTTGCTCTCACCTGAAAAGAGGACTTTGGACCACTGGCAACAGTCCAGTTCTTCTTCTCCTTAGCCTAGGTAAGAGGCGTCTCTGACGTTGTCTGTGGTTCAGGAGTAGCTTAACAAGAGAATACGACAACTGTAGCCAAATTCCTTGACAAGTCTGTGTGTGGTGGCTCTTGACGCCTTGACCCCAGCCTCATTCCATTCCTTGTGAAGTTCACTCAAAATCTTGAATCGATTTTGCTTGACAATCTCTTCTAAGGCGCGTTCTCTCGGTTGTAGTGCATCTTTTATTCCACGTTTTTCCTTACACTACTTCTGTTAACTGCTTGGATACAGCACTCTGTGGAACAGCCAGCTTCTTTGGCAGTGAGTGTTTGTGGCTTACCCTCCTTGTTAAGGGTGTCAATTATTGTCTTCTGGAAAACTGTCAGATCAGCAGTCTTCCCATGATTGTGTAGCCTACTGACCCAAACTGAGAGACGATTTAAAGGCTCAGGAAACCTTTGCAGGTGTTTTGAGTTGATTAGCTGATTGGCATGTCGCCATATTCTAATTTGTTGAGATAGTGAATTGGTGGGTTTTTGTTAAATGTGAGCCAAAATCATCACAATTAAAAGAAACAAAGACTTAAACTACTTCAGTCTGTGTTTATTGAATTTATTTAATACACGAGTTTCACAATTTGAGTTGAATTACTGAAATAAATGAACTTTTCCACAAACTTTTCTAATTTATTGAGATGCACCTGTATGTCTATTCCGTTTCTAATAATTTCTATGATATATTGCATGATTGTATCATTATAATCTCTTTATTTTGTTTACTTAAGCTGGGAATAATGGCCAGATCTCCAAAATAAAGTCTACTGAAGCAACACAGACTTCAGAGGCATCGGCTGAACCTCAAAGTAGCGTAGAGCCGGACGGACCTTCTGTTAATGTATTTACAACAGACTATGGTGAGTGTGAAAAAAGCTCATCTTTGTTTTAAAAAAAATTACATTTGATTTTTATCTGTTAAATCAGTCTGGAAATATGGTATAAACAAACAAATATTTAAAACACACTACATTCCCCTGATCCTGGAATAGTTTGTCTGCCGTATGTCCACATGAGGGCAGCAGAGGAGAGGAAACCTAAACACGGTGCCATATCTTTGGTGATGACTGATGAGACAAAGAAACATTCATAAATTGTAATGACAGAAAATAAGTAAAAAATGAGCAACTGATACACAAAATAAGAATGTTAGTTTGTGATATTCTAATGTGTTTAATAACAGGAACAGGATGGAAAATGACAATGTTGCTTCTAAGCAGCTTGGCCCTGTTACTTGGGCTTGTGGTCCTCACTCTTAACATCTACCAGAACAGGTGAGATTCTCATCTTTGGCAAATAAACCTTAAGGACCATTTTATTCCCAATGCCAGCGTTCAATTTCGTGCATCTAAATACAGATATAATTCCCTGAAGTAAAACTGATCTGTGAACAGGCATTGAGATTGGTTTCATAACAAGGAATGAGTCAGCAATATGGTTTCCCCCCTTTATAAGTTGCTGATCTATTTTTCGTCTTCATGCACAGAAGGAAGACGACTGTGGTGGTGCTGAAATCCTACACTCCGACAGGAGAGGCCAGTCTGCCGGGGTCCCCAGTGCCTAGTGAGAGAGCTCCTCTAACCCGACACCCTATGAAAACTGCTCAATCCCCCTCCATCCAGCGAGGTGAGATCCTTGTTGAATGGAAAGATGGAACAGTCACCCCACTGTTTGAAACATATCTAACTGACTAAGTGGTGTCTTATAGTAGAAACAGCTTTGAGTAACTTGCGTATTGTTCCCAAGCAAACTGGCAGAAATACATTGGTGGCTTTATTCAGACA
This sequence comes from Sinocyclocheilus anophthalmus, assembly GCA_018155175.1. Lineage (NCBI taxonomy): Eukaryota > Metazoa > Chordata > Actinopteri > Cypriniformes > Cyprinidae > Sinocyclocheilus > Sinocyclocheilus anophthalmus. The sequence continues at coordinate 63,951 of JADLZN010001834.1, read as the reverse complement.
AACTAATTAATTGTGATTCAGCAATACTTTTTCTAAATAATGACCCTTGTCCAGGGAATCGCTGCCAATTTCTTGGTCTATTTCCATGTATTTATTTATTTGATATGTAGCCGTGGAATGAGTGGGATAAAGTTATTGCAAGAAAATAAAGATACAATCACATAGTCATTGTCACAACTTTAACACAAGCATATTAATCAGGATTTATCCCATACAATTATTTCAATTTAAATCAATATTTCATGTGACTGTCATTATCCCTTACATATCCAACATCTTTAAAAAAAATCACAGACATCTCTTGGGTTTACTGTGCTCTTGCAAACAGAATGCCATCCCTCTGCTGAATTTGGAAAAACTGAGGTTGAGTCCTGATCAAAGACAATATTCGGTACCTTGCCAAAAAGTCATAAGGTAACCTCAGGTCAAATACAGATCAAACTTAACAGATACGGTATAATTAACAGTGAATGCTTATGTAAGCTGCATTCTTTGTATGTGTGTGTAAAATATAGAAATAGTAATGTTATAAACAATAATACATTCAAAATATGCCTCTCAAACACACTGATTTAGTATAAAAGAAAGCCTGAATGTTTTTAAACCAAGTATTGTGTTTAACAGTAGATTATTCTTGAATTACATAAGCCTATATTTGCAATTGTTTTTGTATATCCTGAAGACAGTTGTCTTGTTAGTGTGATTAGGAATTAGTGTAAAATATATGAAAATCATTTGTATTAAAAAATAATATTAGTAAGCATTACATGTAATATAGTAATATTTAATGTTTCCAATAAAGTACTGTTGACATACAAACTTTGTGGCAACTTGCAAAGGGGTGGAGGGGCACCTCCTTAACTGTTTTGCCAGATTTATAATCATCAAGCTAACTTTACCTGTTTCTTTTGACACACTGTTGTAATGCTCAGAGGACAGCCAAGAGATGAAAAACATGTATGTGCAAGTGTGTGGTTAGGGTGTAAAGCAGAAATATTTTGAGTGGGAGAGAGGAAAAATGTGAGGTTGACATGCAAGCATGGAAATCAAAGCCAGAATCACAATCATATGGTATTGCAAATTCTCACTTCTTCACACATAATGACAAACTTAACTATAAATATTTGATTAAAAATTATATACAAACAATATGTACAAATAAATGTCTTTTAAGGGATTTGAGGCCATTGTAGCACAATAGCAGACACCTGACAGAGATATAAGGTGTGATTCAGATAAAAGTATCACATTCGCATACAACACTCCAGAAGAATCTCACATTTGCATTCCACTGTTATGCAGCGGTACTCTCCTACAGTGGTTTTAGTAGCAAGGTTTTGCTATGCAGATAAGCAAATTGACAATATTTACAATCAAAGTTTTTATTAATAGTCAAAACTCTACAAGATGCGACTATAAGAAAACCAACAAGAAATGGAAGACATGCCTGTGCAAGTTACAGGGTGTGACAGATTTTTGAAAGCAGTCATGTCTGCAGGTGTGTACTGAAGTGCCAAATGTGTTACATAATTTTGTGTGTGTGTTGGCTTTTGTTTATTATAAGTAACATTATTTGTAACACAAATACTATATAATATATTATATATATATATTTATTTATTAGGGCTGGTAAGCGATTACAATTTTTTATCTAATTAATTACATGATGTGGTGATTAATTAATCGCACATCAAATTTGGCTGAGAAATTACTCCCAAAAGATCATTTAAAGTCATTGTTGTGTAAAGCATCAAACAGACATTACAAAAAGTAGCTTCAGCAAGAAATATTTGTTTGATCAAATTTATTACATGTATTCTTTTGGACCATGAGGGTGAGTAAACGATGACACAACTGTCATTTTTAGGTGGGTGAACTATACCTTTAATAATTAATTTTATTATTATTACTATGGAAATATTAAATATTTCTTTAATGAAATGATACTCTAAATAATAAGCTAAAACTGCCAGTAGGTGGTGGTAAATGTCTTAATGATTAAGTCATCGAGTCATTTATTCATTCGATTCGTTCAAATGGCTGATTCATTCAGGAGCAGGGCGGATTACGCATAGGCATTCGAGGCCACGTGCCTTGCTTGTGTCCGGGGGGGACCCAAACACAATGAGCGATTATATAATGTTTTTGTTCTATGGGATATCTACAACAGTAAGAATAACTAAAACACAGAAGACATTAGCAAATTACAATTACAAAACAATAGGGTAAAAATGGACAAATTTTCCAGGTCTTCCACCTTTTTATGTACAGGATCCCGCTCTCTTTCCCGTCTTCTCACACGCGCACAACATAGACATGAACGTGCGCACACACGGGAGATGCGAAACAGAAACTTGTTGGTCAAGCTGCGGCTGCCCGCGAATGTATAAATAAAGAGTTTGCACAAAAAGTACATGACATTTCGCGCGTGAGGTTCTTGAAGGCAGTTCAACTTAAGATAGCTATTAGCAGAGTGCTGAGCTGAATACTGTGCTGAGAGACGCCACAGACGCCGCAAGTATTCACACGCACTTAAATCTCTCTCTCTCCCTTTAATAACTGCATTAGACTGCATTAATAAATGTGTTAGCCTGCATATCAATGGCTCGAGCCTCTGTTATTAGCTCTAAAATGACGTTTTGGAATTTGCAACGGAAGGTTTGGGATGAGGTGCATAAAAAAATTGCTAGTTCAACACACACGAGATTTCAGGACAGAAACATATCAAATGTCTTGAAACAAATCATCTGAAAAATTGATGCGTGATTGTGACTCCAGGCCGTTAAAATTATTAGAGAAATAATGCACTCCCGAAGTGGTTATGTAGCCACATTGCCACGCCTATATGGAACGGTCTTTCTCAGTTCTCAAACAAATTAAGAACTACATTCGATTTTTATTGACTGAAAGCAAGCGCTTAATGCGATAGAAAACACTGTAACGGTTTCACTGATTAAGAAATATTTTTGTTTGCTTGGGTGGTAATATTAGGCCTTTTATATTAATAGAGAAGGTGGGCCCAAAAATGTGTTTTGCTATATCATGAAAAGAGGTAAATCCGACCCTGACTGTAACGTTACAAAGATTAAGAAATAGTTTAGGTTGCTTGGGTGAATTATATTAGACTAGTTACATAGGGAAGGGGGGCCCAAAAATTTGTTTTGCCTATGTCACGAAAAGTGGTAAATCTGGCCCTGTTCAGGAGTGAAGTAAATGGTTCTTTATGAATGGTCCATTGAATCATTAGGTTTGTTCGACTTGAAGCGGATCATCACCCCCTGCGTTCCATTCGGAAGGGCTCATCCCTATGCCCTAATCCATTCAAAGGGTTTGCCCTTCGGAGTGAGAGCTTTGAAGGGTTGAAAGGTGTAGGGGACCAAACAAATATTTCTTGAAGTGCCCTTCTGTGTCATCATCACGTGCCCACACAGAGGCACCGTCATCATGCAAAGAATCTGCGCAAATACTCATGGGAGCCCGAAGTGTCCATCAGTTTCGAAATCCTTCATTCCGAAGGGCCCTTTGAAGTGGCCAGTTTTGAGCACATCGGTTTGGAACGACCCTTCAATATGGGGGCCATGATTGTTTTCACTCCGAAGTGCCCTTCGGAGGGCGATATATCCCGTTTGGAACGCACCGACCATCAGACCGATCGGTGTGTGTGACATCAAAGTACCACAAGAGCTATAGAGAGCAGACAGCTTTTGAATCGCTCTCGCGGTACTTTGATGTCATACATCGATCGCTCTGTGTAGTGTCGCTTCAAATCCAATGCGCCTATGGCCAATGGTTCAACGCGCCAAATGACTCACCCAATTCATTCAAAATGTGCATTAAGAAATGAAATGCCGCTGTGTGTTGCTCTGAGACGGAGACGAACAGTTCTGCTTTGTCTTTATATTTTTGTTGGCAACATTAAGCAAAACAGACAACATTGTGTCTAAAATAACACAATATTAATTAGTGGTTCAATGGATCACAAATCTCATGGTTCGGATCACATTACAGTTTTTGACCCACAGATCGGATCATTTTTCAGATCAGCAAGAAAAAAAAAAATATTTCAATGTAATGCTTTCCATTTATTACTTAAAGCGAAGTACATCTTTGATACCACGCAAATATGACTAAATATGATATTAAAGGGGTCATATGATGCGATTTCAATTTTTCCTTTCTCTTTGAAGTGTTACAAGCTCTTGGTGCGTAAAGAAGATCTGTAAAGTTGCAAAGACTAAAGTCTCAAATCCAAAGAGATTCTTTATAAAAGTTAAGAGTCAGCCACACCTACCTAAAACAGCTCGTTCTAACACGCCCCCACATATCTACGTCACTATGTGGGAAGGTTTGCATAACGCCGCCCAAATGTTCACGCAAAGAAAGAAGGCGTAACTTTTATTCTCGCTGTAGTTTTGTTGTTTCCGCCGCCATGTCGTTAAGGCGCTGTGGGTTTCGTTGTGAAAGCGAAACTACTTAGTTTGGTCTTCCAAAAGAGGACGATATCCGCTTCGTCATGCCTAGAGCTGATCTGTGCTGGTCGCTGAGGAAATACTACAACTTTGTGCTGTGGATCGCTGGATCGGCTTTCACCATGGACGAAGCGGAGTCCAGCCCGGAGTCGTCACATGTCCTTCCGGGCGCTCCTTCGTTGAAATCGCCGCCGCGCCGTTCTCAAGCCTGCTGCCTCTGCTCACTCTAACCCTCCGGCCGTTCCTCACTCTAGCCCCCGGCCTCTGCTCACTCTAGCCCGCTGTGTGTGACGCTGTTTCATTGTGAAAGCGAAACTACTTTGTTTGGCCTTCAAAAATGGACACGACTAGAAATCATTTTATTTACAAAACTGTTCCAAAACACTTCAACCCAAATATCCAGATGTGTGCAGCACATTTTATGGAGGACTGTTTCCTGATCCTGGAAGAGTAGACTACAATGCCGGCTGTTCTGACTCAAAGACTGTAAGTACGTTTTTTATATTTTATATATTTAAAGCGAGTTTTTTGGGCAGTGTAGAGTAGTGCTTGTTGTTTGTCATTTCTCCGATCACAAAGGCAGACATGGTTTTATGTTTACGCGGCGCGATGCAACGCAATGCATAAAAAGACAGTATAAGTCATTATAATCCATAATTATGTCCCCATGGATGCAACGAATGCCTCGTTTATAAAAGGGTTTCATGTTTTTGAATCATCGCTCCGGCCTTACAAGTCATCATCACAATGTGGCAAGAGGGTTTTTGTTGTAACATTTCCGTCACATTGCTTGAGGTATTCGGCCAATCACAACGCACTGAAGAGCTGGCCAATCACAGCACACCTTGCTTTTTCAGACCGATGAGCTTTGTAGAAAGGCGGGGCATAGAGGAGAAACAATAATGTACAGTATGTGGAAAAGAATGTGTTTTTTAACCTTAAACCGCATAAACACATTTCAATACACCAAATACACCAAATAATGTTCTTTTTTAGCAGCATCATATGACCCCTTTAAACATGATTAAAGAGACAAGAGAACAGCCAGTAAAAATAAGAACAAATACACAAATTACAAGCAAAGATAAATACAACAGAATATGTTACAAATAAAATAAGGCTGGTAGTATTCAAATACAGAAATGTAATAATTAGGGAAAATAACACTGCATATGTTCACTGTATAAATTAAATATAGATTTTTATCACAACTGTTTTGTTGTTTGAGGATCATTAATGACAGCAGCAGTAGCCTATTTATAGGCCGCTGTCCCTTTAAGACCTAATGCACAGATCCGATACACTTCACATCCGATTTCTTTCTCAGCTGTTTTCATTCACTTGAGATATAACTGACTGCGTTTACCTGAATGATTGTTGAGATGGGTATTTTGTCAATTTTGTGTGTATGTGTATGTGTCTGTTCAGAGGATTCAGAAGCGGATTCAGTTCGGTGTTCATGCGCGCTTCATGTGTGTGCGGCTGTGCGTGTAGAGAACAGTACGCGAATGACGAATCCAGTTACCTTTCGCCTTTTCTCTCTGGAATTGTTTAAAATTCGCTTGCTTGTGTAAATACGAACAAATTATAACCTTATACTCTATTATGGTTACATTTTGCAATTAATCCGCGGATCACATGCGTGCCGAACCGTGGGGCTTGGTCCGTACGGATCACGGATAAACTACACAGCAAAATTATGAGTGTTAATTCAACTCTAACAGAGTTAAAATCAACTCCGAAAAAGTGTGCATATTGTCCCAATCTTTTCAGTTACATTAACACTCTTCAAAGAGTTACTTGTTTAACACTATGAATGAGTTATATGTACACGGTTATTACGCCCCACATCTAGGGGTAGTAAAAATATCGCTCTTAACAGGGCATAATAAATCTGGGTTGTGGTAATGGAATCCCAAGTACGAATCACTCCGGTCGATAATCAAACATTTCCACAATGTTTAGTCAGTTTAAAGAATTAGGTTTATTTTAAAACAAGTGAAATAAAGAGCATCTCTCCAGGATGTCCCAAAGGCCAAAATAACAAACAAAACAAATCTAGGGAGGGAAAAAGATAAATAACCTAATCGAATAAGGAAATAAAAATACAGATTACTTCCCTAACTACCTAGCACAAAACAGAACCCAAACAAAATAAGTAAAACAAAATGGCAGGACACCCCTTTTGATCTACGATCTACGACACATACACATTTGATCATCGGCCGGAGGAGGAATCCAGGAGCTCTCAACCCAATCGCGTCCGAACCAACAATGAGCTCCTTGTTGAATACCGGCGGCGTCCTTATAAAGGCCACGCCTTCTCAACCACCAATAGCGATCATACACCCCATCAGCGGACATCCTATCAGAGAGCAGACAGAATGAGAGAGGGAGGAGAAAAAACACGTACACACACACACACAACACGGCAAATACAAGAAACGCAGGTCGTAACACCCCCGGACACAAAGAATCTACATATAGATTTACTCGGAATTAAACGACCGTGATAGGGCATCAGCAAGTACATTATCTTTGCCTTTCTTGTAACGAATTTCCAGGTAAAAATCCTGGACAAAAAGTGCCCAGCGCATGATCCGTTGATTCGAGTTCTTCATACGAGACAAGAAGACTAATGGGTTATGATCAGTGAATACAATCACCGGAAAGGAACTAGAACCGATATACACCTCAAAGTGTTGTATCGCCATTAATAAGGCCAATGCCTCCTTTTCAATAGTGCCATAATTTAGTTGGTGTTTTAGGAATTTTCTTGAAAAGTACCCAACAGGATGTTCTACCCCATTCTCATCATCCTGCAACAGGACAGCGCCAGCGCCAGTAGCACTCGCATCGACATCCATTTTGAAAGAACAATCATATCTCGGAGCAACCAAGACTGGAGCGCTACACAGAATTGTTTTAACAGACTCAAATGCAGTTTGACACTCAACAGTCCATTCAAAATCTTGTGAAGCACGGAGCATATCAGTCAAAGGCAACACAACATCTGAGAAGTTTTTGCAAAATCCCCGGTAATAACCAGTCATTCCTAAGAATCTTCTAAGATCACGTTTCGTGCGGGGCACTTCAAACTCTACAATAGCTTGCACTTTTAAGGAAACAGGTCGAACCTGACCCTGTCCCACCTGTTTCCCCAGGTAGGTAATAGTTGCCTTGCCAAACTCACATTTAAGTAAATTAAGTGTGAGAGATGCCTTTAGCAAACGATCAAACACAATACTCAAAGTTTTCAGATGTTCCTCCCATGTATTCGAATAAACAACGATGTCATCCAAGTAAGCCTTACAGCTATGAACCCCCTTTAGCACTATATTCATCAAGCGCTGAAAGGTAGCTGGAGCGTTGCGCAATCCGAACGCCATCACCCTGTAGTTCAAGAAATCATCCGGCGTAACAAAGGCAGATATTTCGGCCGCACGCTCCGTCAAGGGAACTTGCCAGTATCCCTTTAACAGGTCTAACTTTGTGACGAAGCACGCAGAGCCTACCTTATCAATGCAATCCTCCATAAGCGGGAGGGGAAACGAATCAGCTTTCGTCACGGCATTTACTTTCCGGTAATCCGTGCAAAATCGCTGTGTGCCATCAGATTTCGGAACCAGCAAACATGGTGAGCTCCAGGCGCTAGAACTCGGTACTGCGAGTCTATTCTCAACAAGGTACTTTACTTCAGCCTCCATGAGTTTACGTTTAACGGGGTTCACTCTGTAGGCACTTTGTTTAATAGGTAAATGGTCACCTACATTAATATCATGTTCCAAAACTTGAGTACGAGTGGGGACATCTGAAAACAATCCCAAAGAAGAATTAATCAACTTAATGATGTCCGTTCGCTGAGGGTCAGATAAATGTACCAAGTGAGGGTTTAAATTCTCCAAGACCCTAGAATTATTCAGCCTGTCACCCGAAACTAGGGTATTATGCAAACTCAACCCATCTTCATCAACATCACTGACAGAAACAAACCCAACTGAAGCTACAGGAATAACAGCAGAGCTTTTTGACTCCCCATCTTCCTCACAACGAACATACAGCTTCAACATATTTACGTGACACACACGGGTTTTTCTCCGTCGCTCAGGAGTGCGAATAACATAGTTTGTGTCATTCAGCTTCTTGTCAACGACGTATGGACCAGAGAATTTAGCTCGCAGTGCAGCACCCTGAACTGGCAACAAAACCAGAACTTTATCTCCCTCAGAAAACGAACGAAGCACAGACACTTTGTCAAAACGCCTTTTCATTTTTGTCTGCGTGCTCTCCAAAGCAGTCTGAGCCAGTTTACAAGCATCGTGTAACCGCTCCCGAAAAGAACCGACATAATTCAGCAAATTACACTCGGGTCGTTGTTCAGATAGCCAGTTCTCTTTCAGCATCCTGAGTGGGCTCCTCACCGTATGCCCAAAAACCAATTCCGCCGGGCTAAACCCCAGCGACTCCTGAACGGTCTCACGGACAGCAAACATAAGTAATGGCAGCCCTTCATCCCAATCCTTTCCTGACTCAACACAGTATTTACTCAACATGGACTTTAGGGTTTGGTGAAACCTTTCAAGCACTCCTTGAGTCTCAGGATGATACGGGCTGGATATAACATGCTTAATTTTCAATTGGGACAATACCTGTCTAAACAGTCGAGACATGAAATTGGTTCCCTGATCCGTTTGGATCACCTGCGGAAAACCAAAAGTAGAGAAAAATGTAATCAGAGCCTTCACAACAGCTTTCGCTTTTAAGGAGCGTAATGGCACCGCCTCCGGATAGCGAGTAGTCGTGCACATGAGCGTGAGCAAATAGACATGCCCTGACCTAGCCCGCGGTAACGGCCCCACACAGTCCAAGATTATCCGAGCGAAAGGCTCCCCCAAAACAGGAATAGGTTGAAGAGGTGCAGGACGGACTATTTGATTAGGCTTTCCTACAACCTGGCACACATGACACGAACGACAATACTGCACCACATCAGATTTAATACCAGGCCAAAAAAAATAACGTAAGATTCGATAATACGTTTTAGTAATTCCCAAATGACCAGCAACATTATCATGTGCTACACTCAAAACCTGGCTGCATAAACATTTAGGTACTACAAGTTGGTAAACCGTATCCCAACCCAAACCATCCGACCTTGCTGGAGTCCACTTTCTCTTCAACACCTCACCGTCCCAAAAATATCCCACTAATTTACACTCAATGTCTTTTAAAGTTACCGCCCTTTTCCTGCAGCACAATAAAGAAGGGTCTTTCCTCTGTTCACCAGAAATCAGCACCTTATCAGCGGACAGCGGTAACTCCGCCAAATCCATTTCAGCACCACTACTCATAGACAGCGCCTCAGGATCGAGCGACTCCGATACAACAGGACTCTCAACTTTCGCTTTACCCTCGGTGGCCATGAAGATATCCGAAAGATCAATCGAATCACCAAATTTACGCGTTTGCGCACGTGTAACTACACACGCAGTAAACACCGAAGGAAATTCTAATGCTAACTCACCGGAAGTAACAGAATCAAACACAGGATTTTCAATAACTTCGGGGATTGGAAGTACCTTTTCCCCGGCTAAGTCGTTACCTACAATTAATGCAACACCACTTACAGGTAACTCATGACGTACTGCCAACTTTACAAAGCCTGTTACGAACCCGGATCGAATGTACACATTATGCAATGGTACCTTCAACACACCCAATTCAATCCCTTGGATAAGAACATCAGAACCACAATAACTCTTCTCAGAAAACGGCAGCACCCTAGCTAACACGAACGATTGATTAGCTCCTGTATCACGCAACATGGTTACAGGAACCAAACGTTCCTCAGACCCACTAAGAGAAATCCTTCCCTGACACACAAAAGGATTATACGCTACATCAATATCCGAACTAAGTTGGCCACCAACCTTCTGGACAAAACCGACACTTTTAGTTGTCTTCCCTTTATTCTTTTTTTTTTAAGGAAGGACACATCACAATCAGATGGCCAAGTTCATGGCAATAAAAGCACTCACGAGCTTCAACAGGTATCACGGACTTAGGTGATTTCGAAGTTTTAACGCCCTTCTCCAAAGGCATAACAGCGTATGTTTCACGACGTGCAACGAACGGAGTTTTGTGAGTCAAGGTAAACTCATCTGCACAAATGGCAGCCTCAGCAACGGTCGAAACTTTCTTTTCGTTCAAATAAACAACAATTTTGTCCGGCAACGAGTTTTTAAAATCCTCAATCAAAATCAATTCACGAAGTTGTTCCAGGTTAGCGACTCTGCTGGAGCTACACCATCTATCAAAAAGCACGCTTTTCTCCCGAGCGTACTCCACATAAGTTTGACTGATAACTTTAACATGTGAGCGAAACTTTTGCCTGTACGCTTCTGGCACTAGTTCATAAGCCTTTAACACAGCATCTTTCAATTTATCATAATTCAAGCTGTCACTAATAGACAGAGTGGAACAAATCTCCTGGGCTTTCCCAGTTAGTTTGCACTGTATCATGAGAGGCCAAGCCTCTCTCGGCCAGCGCAACGCAGTGGCTATACGCTCAAACGAGCCAAAGTATGAGTCCACATCATTATCCCGAAACGCGGGCACCAAAGTAAGATGACGACGACATCAAAATCATCCAAGTTAGGGGCCCTAGACAACAACGCAGACGGTGAAGAGGTACCAACATTAGAAGGAGGCGCAGAAGGTGACACATGAGTTTTCACTAGACCCAATGAACGACTACCAGCTTGCGTCTCTAACTCGCATTGCCTAAAACGCAGAAGTTGAGTAGTATGTTCCTGACGTTTAATCTCTAGATCTAACTGCTTTAACTGAATAGACAACCTCAAATCCTCCGAGTTGACACCGCTAAGTGAACGCAACATAGGATCGGACTCTGGAGCGTCAATATTAACTTCATCTCCCGTCGCCGCATTTATCTCTACCCCAATGTTTGATCTAGACTCTAAAATACCCCGCTGTATTAATGCCGCCTCAATTACGTCTCGTACAACCTTCTTAGCAGTTTTTATAACCGGAACATCATAGAAATCAGCGACCAAAAACAAATCAAACTTTCGACACGACTCCAAGAGCTCATGCGAAGGAGCCTGCTTAAACGTTTCTATGCTAAACTCCATATAAAACAACCTCACACTTCCCCACCCCCCATGAAAAAACTGCCAGTCAAAATACAAAATATAAATTGTACTCACCAGCAGAGCCGCGGACCTCCTAATTAGCATTGAACGAATTTCAAAATCAGAATAAAATTGGACGAGCCCCCAATTATTACGCCCCACATCTAGGGGTAGTAAAAATATCGCTCTTAACAGGGCATAATAAATCTGGGTTGTGGTAATGGAATCCCAAGTACGAATCACTCCGGTCGATAATCAAACATATTCACAATGTTAGTCAGTTTAAAGGATTAGATTTATTTAAAAAAAAGTAAGTGAAATAAAGAGCATCTCTCCAGGATGTCCCAAAGGCCAAAATAACAAACAAAACAAATCTAGGGAGGGAAAAAGATAAATAACCTAATCGAATAAGGAAATAAAAATACAGATTACTTCCCTAACTACCTAGCACAAAACAGAACCCAAACAAAATAAGTAAAACAAAATGGCAGGACACCCCTTTTGCTCTACGACCTTTTGATCTACGATCTACGACACATACACATTTGATCATCGGCCGGAGGAGGAATCCAGGAGCTCTCAACCCAATCGCGTCCGAACCAACAATGAGCTCCTTGTTGAATACCGGCGGCGTCCTTATAAAGGCCACGCCTTCTCAACCACCAATAGCGATCATACACCCCATCAGCGGACATCCTATCAGAGAGCAGACAGAATGAGAGAGGGAGGAGAAAAAACACGTACACACACACACAACACGGCAAATACAAGAAACGCAGGTCGTAACAACGGTATAGAGTTAAAAAACAACTCTGGTCCACACCAGAGAGTTGATTTTTCCTTAACACCAGTGTAAAGAGTTACAATTTAACACCTTTAAGATGGATTTTAACTCTTGATTTTTCAACTCCAGTGTATTGAGTTAACATTAAAAAACTCTCCTGTGTTGAGAAAGTAAAAAAAGCTGCCAGAAGATTAAAAAAAAAAAAAACATACAAAAACATGTTAAACGTTTTATTTTTTTATTAAAGCACATTTTGTCATTTTTTTTAAATCACAATTACACTGCAGCTCTCAAAACATCATTAACATGTCAACACTTGACAACGTGACAGTTCACTTTTAGAATAAGTGACAAGAAGGCACAATATATCCATTTCGGTCATCAGAATTGTAAGAATACTGCTTATCAAATGATCGATAATAAAATAGGTCCTGCAGTGCAAATACTGAAAAAGGAACAATTTCATCATCTATTATAAATGCATGAAGGTGTTCATCCATTTGCACAGTTTGAACACTGCTTGTCAAAAGAAAAACCTTCTCATCTTTCACAATAATATTAACAACTTTTTTGAACACTGGAGTTTCATATTCAACACTACTGCAAACATACATACCAATATGATACTCTGTACCATAACTTTTTACCCAAGGGGTTGTGTCAACATCAGAATAAATTGATATGTTGAGTTCTCTGCTTAAAACATCACCACCTTGTAAATCATTAACCAGCTCAGGTTTCATTGGTCCATATTGAAGCCTCTCAAAGTTAAAAGTCTCCCAGTGCAAAGCCATTTGTGATTGATGCATTTTAACCAATGTTTTTGTAAGGTTTTTACCATTTTTAATTGATTGTTTAAAAAAATTGTTTAGCCTCGAATCTCATACACCAGACATGTATAAGCGGACCAATTTTACGAATACACCTGGGGTAATGGATCATAAAATGGTGTTTTGGCAATAAATTTTTATCTGGAAACAGGGTTTTAAATAAAGTGTGGTGATCATGAATCAAATGTTTAAGGTAGTATGTCATACCATTAGTTAATCGGGGAGAGAAAACAATGTTTACAATCCGAATAAGTAAAAGCAAATTCCATACAGGACAATTTTTTGTCACAACATCTCCAAAAATAAGCGGAGTACTGCGTAACAAGCTCCATGCCTGAACTGCATTCAAACCAAGATCTTTACTGTCATTCATTTTAAGCCCACTTGGCCTGTTTTTTCTTTCAAGGTAACCGTAATTAAAACTTTGAACTCGTTCACTCAACTCTTTAACGGACAACAAATTTTTAACCAAATGCTGATAAACAAGTTTCAGTTCATACTGCACCACACCTTCTAGCAAATCATGCATTATGTCAACTGCATAGTTCTCAGAGATTTTGAAGAACTGCAATGTATTAAGAAAACAATTTTTTTTCCACCCCAAAAACGGAGGTCTCTGGATTTTCAAGTAATGCATTAGAATGAACTGCATGTAAATCATTTGAACGAAGAATCAAATTTGGGTCATCTTCACTGAAAACAGTCTGAAAGTCACTTTTCACAGTTAGACAAAATCTACAACAGTATGATGCACTGAACGACTCTACAAATCCAAATAGTCCATGAAGAGCCAAGTTGTCCCCTGTTACCTGAACAATTGTGCCTCTTAAAGGGGCATCAGAAAGAGCAGTGTGTATTCCTTGAGTTTCTAAAATTATGAGGTCATCAATGAGAGGTTGAAGTACAGCATCAAATCCATATTTTTTCAAGTCTTCGGAATGAAACAAGGAAACAACATGGATGTTCATCAAAACGGAGTTAAATTTTGGGGGAAGATTCCTTAAAATAAAATAAATGCAACCGAGTTTGTGAATGCCCTTTTTAGATCCTAATGGATTAGTGGTCTCAAAGTCATCATAGTACAGCTGAAGCTGCAGTGCATGTTTGTCACGTGAAAATAGACTATACGTTTTCATTTATTCTCTATCACAAATATCGTCATAAATATCCTTGTGGTGTTGACTTGCTTGTTGAGAAACTTTAACTAAACTTCCTTATTTTTAAACATGGATTGAAGCGTTTTTAGAACTGGAACATAAATAAACTTGTCCGTAACTGGGACTTGGGTGTAGATTCCTGTTGTTTTGTCTCGACGTACATCATATCGCACACCAAGAACACACTCAATGGGTTCAACTATTTCCCATTTTTCCCTGTAGTATTTCTGTCGTTTAGCCTCAGTGTTGAAAATGGTTAAGGGATTATCCATGTCATCGAATGCAGCTTCAACTTTCTGACTAATTTCTTCACTACCCTGAACTGATGAAAAACTTCTCAAAATTGTCTCTCTTGTATGGCTTTGAATATCATTTATCAACTCCTCCATTGAAACAACTACACTCTGAACTGTACTGTTAGCAATTCTTGATGCCTGTAACTGAGCAACAACAGATCCACACATGTCCTGCAACAGTTTTTCAGACTTAAGCACTGCTGAATCGTGTTGTGAAGTTGAAGGTGTTGAGTCAGCTTCACTAACATTCAGCTGAAAAGTTCTTTCACAATTACCACTGGATTCACCCTCATTCACACTCACATTGTGGACTGTCCCATCACCATGAACTGTGATTAAATGTTTCTTAAATCCAGAATATGTGCCAAACATTGAAGAACATCCAAACTCTGCACATCGTAAACGCAAGAGCTTTCCAGGGTAAAGGCCGTGTAGAAGTTTCAAATGCCGACAAATCAGAGATGAAGTCCGATGAGAAGTTTTACAAATAAAACATGTAAACATGCTTTGACCCTATCTTCAATCACTCCTTTCCACTGAGAAATCTTGCCCTTAGTTCTCTGACTCTTGGTCTTTCTTTAGAGGTTCCAGCATCTATGTTGTACACTGCCTTTTGTATGAACATGTAGAAGTTTGCCAGACTTTCGTGGTATGATGTGCTGAACACAAAGTGCCTTAAAGAGCTCATCAAATGCTGCTACCGTCGTCAGAGCCTTGCATGGAATTGGTTTCATGTCGACAATAATGAAGAACCTCTGAATGCTCTTGGTATTTTCTCCAGTACAGAGCAGGAAAGGCTGTGCAGATCCGACTTTCTCCAAAAACATTGGAATGCTGGTTCCCATCTAGATAATATAAGAAAACCAGGCCAATTACAATGAATGCTAATTCTGTTTTATAGATGCAATGCCAAACATGTTCCAGTAAGTTACTGCAAAGAAAAGGTGCTGAGAAGCACAAAACAACATCACCATTGAAAACAACGATGAAAAATCAAAAAACAAATAGCAAGTAAGAACATTTCGTTTTTTTTTTTTTTTTTTAAATGAAACTAGCATAATGTTTTTAGATTGTAATATTACAATGCTATAATGTAATGTGATTTTAACCCTTTTTTAACATAATATATGCCTATGGTTACATTCACTTTATTTGTTTTCATAGCCTTTAATATATTGTTTCGTTGGACAACATTGGGCAGTATGTAAAATATATACTGTATATTAAATACAGATTTAAACAAAATCCAGATACAAAAACGAAAATACCAAGATATATACTGTATATAGCAAATCGGCCAAATAATAGAGATATGAAATTTTGCCCATATCGCCCAGCCCTACGCATTAGCACTTTATTTGCATTAATATTTTATTAAAACTACTGCGGCAGTGTGCTGTACTTAACTGACTGCATGTCTTGATTGACAGATGTATCATCCAATCTGCTGTAAGTATTAAATTCACAAAATATATCTAATCTTTTCCATTCTGTCATTGTGTTTTCTGACTTGCCATTTTGTTTTTAGACTTGGTGCTGCATTTATAGTTTGACGTTTTGTTTTTGGATTTGTTCAATTGTTTTCATAATTGTGATTTGTTTTGCACCTCTCGGACACAGTGGATTTCAGAATGAATTAAAAACACATTAAAACTCACCCCAAGAAATCACACCACATGGTCAGCTGCCTGAAGGGGGCTGATCTTTGCTGCCTTCTTGTGACCTTTTGGAGTTGGGGGCAGGAGATACAGCAGCAACAGTAAGGCTGAGATGTCACTATCCCACCCTGTAGAGTCTAAAATAGACCAAGAAAGAATAAAAAAAAAGATAAGTAACTGGACTGGACAAGTACTCAAAATAAGTGTTATGAAGCATCAAAATACTAAAACACAACAGATAGCAATGCTATTATCGTCTTTGGTCCTTGTGCCCATGATTCCTTTTTATGATACGTGTTAAATCTTACCATCACCAGGTTCACGCTGAGCATCTTTGATGAGTTCCTCAATGTGGTGACTGGAGGACAATCCTTTGCTGTCATTGATCACTCTCTGTTTGAAGTAGGTTGGCCACTTTGCCAGAAACTTTCCTGAGATCTCTTCTCCAAATAGTAGCAAAAAATCTTGTTCAATCTGTATATAAAAAAAACAGAACACATAAAACTTGAGGTAGAGGACACAATATTAAACAGACTACGATTTATACTTACAAGGCCAGGTGTGTCCAGGAATCTAGGGAACATGTCCAATACATCTAGAGACTTCTCTGGACTATGGACCATAGCCTGTCTGTATTGAAATGTTATCTTAATTTTTTCCCTAACAACGGTCTCATCTGAAGTGTGTTTCATAGTTGATATCGCCTCTCTGCACTCATCTCCGGTCAGCTGTTCGGTGTTTGAAAATGGTACTCTCTCTGAGAGTGGACCATTGTTGGCTTCAGTTGACTCGGGTCTGTTTTTTTCACCAACTGCAGTACTTCTCTTTACAGTTTTTAAGCGCCAGGCCAGGTACCCAGTGCCACTAGATGCATCGTAGAAATGCTCCTTAAAAAAAATAAAAAAATAAAAGAGCCCAGAAAATGATTTTAAAAAAATTAAGGCAAATCATTTTTTTTAAGTGACTAATTTTTTTAGACCTGTATAATCTGAAAAAAAAAAGCACTTACATATCCGTTTTTAGAATATGGATCCTCCAGGTTAGGAAACAAAGTGACAATACCTAGAGCATACTTAGTCTGCACAGTTTGTGGAGGAGTTCTTCTGTTTTGAGTCATAAAGCAGGGACATTGGTAAACAAAGGGAATTGGGGACAAGACAACCTTTCAACATAAACCAGTCTAAAACGGTACTTGAAATTTTTTTTTAAAACTCAGACCATATTCATAATCCATCATTTATATTAAAATTCTTACCAATGAGCTTCAATCATGTCGGCAACGAGCATGTTAACCAACTGTCTGCGGGTGCTGTCTGACAAAGTTTTGGTTTTATCGTATTCAAACATTATTTTGTCTCCACCAGGTTTTGACTTCAGGACTATTTTGACCATCTGTAACATGAAGAAATACGTGTGATATAAATGCAGACATTTACACATATTTAAGCAGAAAAATATAAAAGACCTTGATGTATTATTAATATAGTCACAGCTAAAGGGGCTGTGGACACAATGTGTAGTAGAGTGCGAGTAAACCCTCAGTTATAACTATGAAAGATATGGCAATGACTCAGGACATCAACTAAATTAAGCCACAGCTCCAGTATATTAGTATACTTTACTTTTACCTTTAGTCATTTAGCAGACACTTTTATCCAAAGTGACTTACAAATAAGAAAAAGTAATTAAAAATTACTACAAGCTAATAAAACTCTATATAATACTATACAGTGGGTCGGAAGATCAGACCCCTTTAAATTTTTCACTATTTGTTATATTGTAGCCATTTGCTAAAATCATTAAGTTAATTTTTTTCCTCATTAATGTACACACAGCACCCATATTTACAGAAAAACACAGAATTTTTTACATTTTTGCAGATTTATTAAAAAATTTAAACTGAAATATCACATGGTCCTAAGCAAAGCACCTTTGCTGTGACACTCATATATGTAACTCAGGTGCAGTCCATTTCTTCTGATCATCCTTGAGATGGTTTACACCTTCATTTGAAGTCCAGCTGTGTTTGATTATACTGAGTGGACTTGATTAGGAAAGCCACACACCTGTCTATATAAGACCGTACAGCTCACAGTGCATGTCAGAGCAATGAGAATCATGAGGTCAAAGGAACAAGGAACTGCCTGAAGAGCTCAGAGACAGAATTTTGGCAAGGCACAGATCTGGCCAAGGTTACAAAAAAAATTTGCTGCACTTAAAGGTTCCTAAGAGCACATGCTGGCTCATAAATCCTTAAATGGAAGACGTTTGGGACGACCAGAACCATTCCTAGAGCTGGCCGTCTGGCCAAAATGAGCTATCGGGGGAGAAGAGCTTTGGTGAGAGAGGTAAAGAAGAATCCAAAGATCACTGTGGCTGTGCTCCAGAGATGCAGTTGGGAGATGGGAGTAAGTTGTAGAAAGTCAACCATCACTGAAGCCTTCCACCAGTCGGGGCTTTATGGCAGATTGGCCCGACGGAAGCCTCTCCTCAGTGCAAGACACGTGAAAACCCGCATGGAGTTTGGTGAGAAATAAGATTCTCTGGTCGGTTGAGGCCAAGATAGAACTTTTTGGCCTTAGTTCTAAGTGGTATGTGTGGAGAAAACTAGGCACTGCTTATCACCTGTCCAATACAGTCCCAACATTGAAGTATGGTGGTGGCAGCATCATGATGTGGGGGTGTTTTTCAGCTGCAGGCACAGGACGACTGGTTGCAATCGAGGGGGAAGATGAATGCGGCCAAGTACAGGGATATCCTGGACGGAAACCTTCAACAGAGTGCTCAGGACCTCAGACTGGGGCGAAGGTTTACCTTCCAACAAGACAAATACCCTAAGCACACAGCTAAAATAACAAAAGAGTGGCTTCACAACAACTCTGTGACTGTTCTGAATGGCCTAGCCAGAGCCCTGACTTAAACCCAATAAAGCATCTCTGGAGAGACCTAAAAATGGATGTCCACCAACGTTTACCATCCAACCTGAGAGAACTGGAGAGGATTTGCAAGGAGGAATGGCAGAGGATCCCAAATCCAGGTGTGAAAAACTTGTTGCATCTTTCCCAAAAAGACGCATGGCTGTATTAGATCAAAAGGGTGCTTCTACTAAATACTGAGCAAAAGGGTCTGAATACTTAGGACCATGTGCTATTTAAGTTTTTCTTTTTTAATAAACCTGCAAAAATTTCAAAACTTCTGTGTTTTTCTGTCAATATGGTGAGCTGTGTGTACATTAATGAGGAAAAAAAAAAAAAAAATGATTTTAGCAAATGGCTGCAATATAAAAAGAGTGAAAAAATTTAAGGGGGTCTGAATACTTTCTGTACCAACTGTATAAGGCAGTTATACACACATTAAGAACTAATGGAAATTAAATATAAATGACAAATGCACAACAACATTTCAAAACTTAACATTTAAATGAAAAATAAAAAATAAAGCTAAAAACAATTCCAAATATTAAAAGAACAAAAGGTATGAGTATAATAATGATTCTAACAAAACACTAAGCCAAACACCAAAATACAACTAGCATACTGTACACACACACACATATACTGTATATATAAATACATATATATATATATATATATATATATACACCATATTTATTTATTTCATTCGTTTTGTATGTTGAAGTACTGAAAATAACTCAAATTAAATAAAAGTAAAACCTAATAAAAAATCATTATATGAAATAATAGGAGATTCTACAGCTTTATGAGAAAACATTGGCTAACAAGATCGTTTTTGTAAATGAAGTCTCCCTATACATTCTTACAATCCAAACTATTATATATGGGGCAATTTTTGCTGCGAAACTGCCTTTACAATTTATTTTTTTGATCACTACCCCGAGCAAAAATTGCTTGTTAGCATGGCAACTGCTTGGTGGGTCCACATAGAACACTTCTTATGTGTTATACTTCAAGCTAGGGCTGAACGATTAATCGCATTTTCGATAATATCGCGATATGGCACAACGCGATTTTTAACCGCAAAGGCTGCGATTACATTCTCGTCACGTGACATGCGAGTGTAAAGCAGTCTGCAGAGGAAGCGTCAACTTGGCACACTAAGCATATGCCTGGCCTACAAAAAAGCACACTTTATGTTTAATCCATCTAATATTGTGTTGGTCATTCTCAAACGATTCTGAGCTTAGTTTTTAACCACAGATGCGCGATGGCGCTGCATGTGCTTTAGAAACTCATCCTGCTTGCTTCCAATTGCTCTCGCTCTCACACACACACACACACCACTCGAACCATCCACACAATAATCTTTAATAAAGTTCGGAAAGGTTGAAGCGAATTACAAGGACATTCGCGCGCTTCACTGAACAGGATGCGCTGTGAGAAACGCGTGCGTTGCTGACGCTTGCAGTGTGTCGTCTCGCCCGCCGGTATTTTCCTTACAAATGCTCTACGAACACGCCTCAGTTATGTTATGTCAATTTCAAATGCTGACGCACGCTTTGTGAAGAGTGCTCGGTCATGCGGCTGTGCGCGACTGCTTTTAAGTGGTTAAATATACTGGCATCTCAAAATGCTTTTATGACGCTAAATTAATGTAAACAGTCAGTTATGTCTTAAAGGATCAAACAGACAGGACAAACCACATCTTATATTTCAAAAGAGATCTGTGCATTAGTGTGAATGCAGCTTATTAGATCTCCCGCTCTCTATGATGTCATCATAATAATCAACAACAGTAAAGCTGAGAAAGAGAAAAATCACAAACGGCTCTTGAAAGGAAAATGTTCAGATACGCGTAAATACCTGAAAGCATGTTGTTTATTGCTTAAGGGGGGGGGGGGGGGGGGGGGGGGGGGGGGGGGGCTAGTTCCAGTAAATAAATGTTGGAGCTGTCTAATGGAAAGCAACTTGCACTGTCAGTGCCATTGTTTTGTCTCAAGATACACACCAGTAATGTTTTTTTTCTAAGGCACGTTTAAGCTACTTATATATCCTAATTAAACTAAGGCCTAATCCTGGCTTAATCTAAGCCCTGTCTTATATTAGTTTATTTAAAATTATTAACATGCAATTGTTTTAATAAATTTTTTTCATGTAAACATATGTAAAAAAAAAAGTACTAATTACATATGGAACTTAAATTTAAAAAAGTTTTTTAATAGACTAAATCAATAAGAAAAAAAGCACAGTTTGGAATCTACTGCGACTCCAGAATCGGAAATTGAATTGTGATGTGCCTAAAGTTCCCACCCCCTTCAATGATTTATTGCTTGTCTTTGTTGAATAATACAGAAGATAAAGAGCTTAAAAAATAATTGCATATTAAATCGCAATCGCAATATTGGTAAAAAGAATCGCAATTAGATTTTCCAAAATCGTTCAGCCCTACTTCAAGCTCAGGAAAGCTTTTTTCTTTGCTGAAATAACATACTGTAATTTTAATGTCACACAAAATGTAGTTTGTGCACAGGGTTGTACTTTCAGAACACGGCCAACAAAAAAAAGTCTGGTTTATGGCTGGACGATTTGTGCATCTATAGATATAATAAAATATTAAAGACAGAAATAAATTGTCCTTGACAGCAAATGCTATGCAAAAAGACCAGCAGCCTATAAGTGCTGTGCAGTGATATTATCAGAACCCTGGTAAAGAGGTCATAGTTGTGCTTTATCTTAAAGCATGGATAATGACTAATCAGTATACAAGGCAAAAGGTAAATTTTTTTTTTAACATTTACATAACTTACGTTTTTTGCTGCTTGTTTGTCAGTAGTAGTACAGTCATCTGTCGTCCTTGCTTTCTTTCTCGGGGGATTGACAGTAATCTGTGCTGATGCATTTGATGAACATGTTTCTGAAGACGTCAAGACATCAGATGCGTCTAGATTTTGGGGCAAAACAAATTCACATGAGGTCAAATTAAGCAGTTTACATAATCCTGGTTTAACTTCAAATTATTTATGAAAAAAATGTGTCTAGAACAGTCGCTAGAACAAAACTTATAGAATTACAGTAAAACTGAACACCATCATCCAAACAGGCTATGAGAGTGACACTGCCTTGCAGGAGGAGTTCACTGAATATGTCAGCATCAACCTCAGTCCCTGATGAATCCTTGTAAGTCACCTCTACATCAGTCGGCAGGCCAAATTTTTTTGCAGCTATGTTGGGATAAGAATGAAGTCAGAAAAGTTTACATAGTTAATAATGGTATTTACAATTAAATTTATATAATACAGCATGATGCACCTAAGCTTATATGCCCTATTACTTCTAATTGTTACCAAAACTGCCTTCAAACCTTCCTGGTGAAACTGGTGATAGTTCAATTCCCCATCAGTCTCAGGGACCTTAACATACTTCTGTGCTCCTCTGCAAATCACCTTCACTAACATGTTTACTGAAATGTAGCAGCAGTACTCGATTAAGCACAGCACAACATGCATAATCATTCTCATCTCAACCATTAAAATTTTTTCCAAACATGCAATAATTTGCCCTTTCTATATTTCTAAGCATTCACTCTACTTTTACTTATTTGCCCTTATCAAAAAAAACAACAACAACTTTGAAACCAATATTTAAATGCATCAGAATTAGACTTGAAAGTTAAAGAATAAAACCATCTCTTTTCACACGAGGATGACTCGTGGCACCACTACGGCTAAAATCGATAAGATTGAGGACTGAAAATGTGTTTTTTATGTTGTATTTTTCTATATAAAATGGCGCACTTACGTATTATAATTATTTAAAATAATGTAATTTTTGTAAAGTTGTGGATTTTATTTAACGTAATCGTGAGATTTGCTTAGTACGTCAGTCTCGCGCCTTTAATGCGACTTTGATTGCAACATACGCTTCTTAGAACTGAATCATTCATGGCGGTATTTCATGTGAAGTCCACTTCGTAGGGCACTTAACTTACGGCTGAATAGAACAAACCCTGTATTCAAAATGTGCAGAGCGGGGGTTGCGACTCACGAGTAACGTTAACAGGATTAAGAACCAGTCTTAAGCAAGTTATCAATTTATTTATCGAAATCACATGGCCATAAGCTTCACATGAAACCGTGAAACACGTGAGAGACAAAATGTCCGCAAAAGAGTGTTAACTTTGGGTCATATTCTCTCTCCTGTCTAAAAACCCCGACAAAAAAAATATTTTTGATAAATACTTACAAGTTTTGTGGGAAATGATTATGAAATGGTTTGCGGTAACGTTAGTACAGGTTTGGAAAAGTTAAAACTCTTCCATGAGGACGACTCGCGGCGCCGTTAACCTTAGGCTACGGTAAAAATCAAGCTGTTCCAATTTACCATGGTGAAGATTGAAAGAAATTACAAAAATGTGCAAACATGTTTTGCTTATAGAACCAAACTGAAGCCAACATCATAGAAATTATCTAAATTGAATGTTATCTCAGCCATCACTTCATTCAACCGGTTTTATTTCACAGCTCAACTCACCACAAAAGTTGTAGCTAGCCTTACCACTCATTTATAAATAAAATTACAGGAAAATTATTTTGCATATGCATTTATAAAGGCTTATTAAACTGATATGGTTAAATAACACATAATAACTCGAAGAATCACTTACCTTGCTGCTCTGTACGGAAAAGCGACAAAATGGCTGTTGTGAAGTGCCCGCGCAAGAGAGCGGAACTGGGGGTTCAGCTTCTCTCTCCCGCCTAAAACACATGTGACTGTGATAGTAAATCCTTACAACATTGCAACAATTTGGTATAAAAAGTTGAGAATATATCAATTTAAATGCTGCAGAGTTAGATTAAAAATTACAAACCATCTCTTTTCACACGAGGATGACTCGTGGCGCCATTATGAGTGAAATCCAGAGCAAAGACTATATAACTTATATATATGTATATGTGTTTGTGTGTATTTAAACTTATTCGTCTTACAAAAAGAACCAGATGGACGCCAAATGATAGGAATTATCGAACCATGTTGGAAGTAACGTTAACGTTACCTACGCAATCACTTCACGATTTTACAGCTTGAATCAGCACAAAAGTTGCAACTACTAGTCATATGCCAACAGAATTTACATGAAAGTCACCCTAAATTTATATATAAATATTTATTAAACTGATATGTTCAAATAATACAAAAATAAAGTTTACTTACCACGCTGCTCTGTATGAACGAATTGTAACTGACAACATGGCGGCAGTCCAGACAAGAACAAAGTTGAAAATGGGCGTGGCTTGGCCGGCAGTGTAAAGCGTTAATTAAAGCTGAGCAACACTAACTGCCAATTAGGAATGAGAATGTGACGTAACACCGCGTTGAGTTCTGGGAAACTGCTTTATCCGCCATACTTGCAGGATAGCGCTGCCTTTCCGTTATTGAGTTTAGGGCAGTATTTGATTGTTTGTCGTGATTGTGAAAAATGTCACCAGTGTATGTCATTCATACTGCATCGATAATTGCAATAGTAACTCAGATCATCGTTCTGAGAGAAAAATGGACAATGCGATATTTTTTTTGGCCTTTTCTATGTGTAAAAACACCAAGGGAAGGAGGTCGCGGAGAAGACGCCGAATAGTAAATCTGTTAATGTCACTGATTAAACCCACTGACTCTCACTCAATAAAAGAATCACATTGATGTGTGTTTTTGAAAGTTTTGATTTGGTTGGTTTCATAGTTAACATTACCTTCTTTGTGAGCATGACTCTCACTCTCGCTAGGTTTGTGAATTAGCAGAACTTGAACAGGGAACTTTCTAAAATGCGTAAAGCTTAATGTACCAAGACAGTGATAAAGACAAAATTGTAAAGCATATACTATGTGCAGATATGCATATAAGATCAATGTGAACGCAACGCGTTTATTTACACGTTAAGCATTTTCCTCTCATATAAAGAACGCGCTTAATGCACCGAGACAGTAATATTTAAAGACCACATTCTGTACACACATCTTACTAATAAAGCATAATATGTGTGGAAAAACAGACGAGTCCAAAGTATGAACTTTAGAAATCGCTGTCTTAATCCAGAAGCGCTTTCTAGATTACAGTTTTCTAAAGAGAGGAAAACGCTTTACGTTTAAACATGTCGCGTTAATATTCCGGCTCATCTGCATGTCTTTTAGCAGTGTCTTACATTAAGCCAGCATTTTAAAATGCTTCAAAACTGTTAACAAGCTCCCAGGGATTTGATTTAGCTTGTCATTTGTTGAAATAAATATAAAAAGTACAGTGAGTTCGTGACTGTTCGCTGAATGTGACCCACAATCTGTGATTCTCCTCCGTGGCCATGGAAAAATGAATATTTATAATGACAACAATTATACTTTGTCATTTAAAAGTTTTCAGCAAAGAAATGGATCGACTTCTGTCAGCTTGTTGAACACACACTTTTATTTGGATAATGTACCGTATGATGACTGAAGCAGCAGCGGGCGACACTGTTTTCACGCTAATCGGGTAAACACTGTAAAACAAATTCTATCAAACCTAAGAGAGAAATGCAGTGCATATCATGCAGTGCGATAAAATAGCTTCTCTTCCCTGCAAACGATACAATGAAGAATGAATGGTTGTTTAACTTAAAGGCAAAAACAAAATAAAAGAGAAGCATTTATCCTTATAGCAATGAGAAGTAACCATGGGAACGGATAGCGTATCCTGCTAATATGGCGGCGCCTTCCCGAAATGCAGTGCGGAGTGAAAAGATCGTGACGTAACTCCTCATTCTCTATAACAACACTAACACTTTCATTCTATTTACTCCAGCAGTGTTATATCTTACAAAAGAGTGTTAAAACTACTCTGAATTTCAACACTCACTAGTAACACCAATAAATTAACTCTCATAATTTTGCTGTGTACGATCCGTTTAACCACTAATATTAATTTCTTACTTACTGAACTGTTGTATAAGATCAGTATCACATTTGCACTCGTGTGAAATTGCACTTAGCCTATTGCTCGTGTGATGTGATGTTGCTTAACTATATGAGTTTTTTTTGCCCTGCCTCATATTTGTCATCAATCGACTTTTTCACCGTAATTAATTAATCTAATTAACGCGTTAAATTACCAGCCCAAATAATTTTATATATATATCTTTGCCTGTCCTTGAGGTCATTGTGCCATAATGACATACTCAGATACATTCCAGAGATAAAGTAACTTAAAATTGACAGCATTTCATACCAATGAATGTATATTACTTCTGCATTGCTCTGTTATCATTTCTTTAGATGTATTCAGTGTTCTATGCAAATAAGTCAATAGGCAACAGCTACATCTGAGTGTTTAGTCCCTGTTACAATTATCCCTAACATAACAGTCATAAACAATAAAAAAAAGTACAATCAAACATGGAGCGCAAGCTCTCTCTGCTCTCACACATGCAGTATAGGTATCATTTACATTACATGAGATAGGACCAAAGAAATTGTTAGTAATTGCCTTTGTATATAAGTAGAAGCTCTCCCATAGGACATCTATCTAGATAATAGAGGATGTCCCCACCCGAAAGAGCGTGATTGAATTCCTATCTGTTACTGTCGCCCTCTTTCCATTGGCTGTGTGTTTGTATCTCTGATCATCACCTTTTCTGATCTACAAGCATACAGTTATGGAAATTAGTCATGGTCATGTGCAGAAACTGAACGTATCTTGCTTCATAAAAATGCATCAGGAAGCTGACAAAAATTAAGGATGAAAAGATCAACTAGATCAGGGGTGGCGAACGTCGGTCCTGGAGAGCCGCAGCCCTGCAGAGTTTTGCTTCAACCCTAATCTAACACACCTGAACAAGCTAATCAAGGTCTGAA
The DNA here is from genome assembly GCA_018155175.1 of Sinocyclocheilus anophthalmus. Lineage (NCBI taxonomy): Eukaryota > Metazoa > Chordata > Actinopteri > Cypriniformes > Cyprinidae > Sinocyclocheilus > Sinocyclocheilus anophthalmus. The sequence continues at coordinate 36,811 of JADLZN010001834.1, read as the reverse complement.
GGGTTACTAGAAAGCTACAGGCAGGTGAGTTTTAATTAGGGTTGGAGCTGTACTCTGCAGGGCTGCGGCTCTCCAGGACCGGAGGTCGCCACTGCTGACTAGATGATACTTTACAAAAGATCTGCTAAATGAGACTAAAGTTCCTGAATGAAACTCAAATTGGCAAGACACTCTGTGCAGAACATCTAAATGATGCTCTGTTAGTTTGTACAGATTGCAGAAGTACATAAACATGTCTCTGAAGGAAAATTGTGATTTGTGGTTTCCTGATTAAAGATCACAATCTTTTCTCACACATTTTTTACAGGAACTCTGAAATAAGAATAGGTGATTGGAAGAGCACAAAAGGTCATAAAAAAAAGATTCATTGTGCAATTCACGGTCACAATAGATTCCACCAAGTTGAGGTCACAAAATCTGAAAAGCCAATGTAAGGCTTATGATAGTCCGACTTGGTTTGTTAAAATAACTGTAATGTAATCGAAGATTTAAAAAATTCATTAAGGGCATGTTGACAAGTTATTTAGGACTTGAACAATGTCCTGGAGAAAAAGAGAGATTGAATTCTGTTTTTTTTGTATGGTACTCAGGGGCTGTGCACTCTCAAATGCCTATATATGAACAACATTTTTATCCTTTAAGTATCCTGCATGGAATATGATACAATTCACAATTTCAATCATGATTTGCTAGAGTATGCTATATTGTCCTTTTCAAGCAAGGTATTGATGTTTTAATCAGCTACTGAAACATTCCAGAGCAACCCTGCTAAAAATAAAACGCCAGAGATTTAAAATCAGGTACAGGTTTTATGGTATGATCGCAATTTCTTTGGAAAACATCTGAAAAAGTTTCATCAGTATGGATTCCTCTCAGCCTGTTTTACCACATATGGGCAACATCTTAAAGGTGTCTGGGTGCTGTGATGTTTTAGCTCCCAGCTAAAGACCCAGTGACCCTTTAAAAAGCATGTCTTTGGGCACTTTTGGTGCATCAAAACAGGAAACAACATAGTAAACTTGGGAATGTGTTTTACAAGTACTTGTGGATCACAAAGAAGAGTGCGACTCAGTCATGACTAGAGCCTGACCGATATGGGTTTTTTGGGGCCGATACCGATATTAGGGAGTACAAAAAGTTAATTAAATTCAATTCCATTAAACTTTATTCCATTGAAGTTTTTCACTTCGGAACATTCATTCATGGATTTGCGCTACTGTCTTCATGACCTGCACATTTTGCCCATAGAGATCATGTTCATTTGACAATATTGTAGAGATACACTCTAAAAAAACATTTGGCTAACAAATAAAAAAAGAATCCGTTGTAAATCTACAAACTACACAAATATTGCTTAGCGTAAAGATGAAAAGACAATGTTCTTTTGGACATCACATGTGGTGCTGAAGCCAATGTTTATAGCTACAACAGTCAAGTCTTTCAAGATGATTTTCAGGTACATACAGGTTTCTGCACAGAAAAAAACAAAAGGCGTCATCCCATAGGGCGTTTTATTAAAACCATTCACATTCTTAGCTGAATGCTATGCCGTCTGACCTCTTAGGTTACTAAACAGTGCTTAGGTGCTACACAAAGGAGATAATTTACAGATTTTTTTTTTCCAATCTAGAAACCAACACTGTGAAAATCCTTCTCTTAGAATTTTCCATGCAAGCCATCGGGGAAAATTCATGTCACTGCTGCAATAATTTTGTGCATGGGAAAATGAATCAGAGGACACATGCTGTAATTACTCAGTAGATTCCTGTTTACGTAAGAACTCCACACCCAAGCACAATACTTTATGTTATCAAGCAAAATGTTCGTAAAACAATCCAGACAGTGCAAAAAAAAACTGAAATAAATGCAGATTTCACACCTCATTAAAGCTGGCATGCGTTACCTAAACTCAAGTTAAAAATTAAACACATGCAGGTGTGTGGGCTCTAAGTCAGAGCTGGATACCTTTGCACTAAGATAAGCTTCACAGAGTCTAAACATGGGCATGGGTTTTTGTCATGGTACTTGTTCAACTTGTTTCCCACACTGAGTGGAAATTAGGACAAGAGCTGTCGTGTGGAAGTGGTCCTTTTCACTGAAAAATGAGAACTGGTGCTGAAAGAGCTTCAGGCACAGAGAAGCAGTCCGTGGTAATGTACCGCAAGGGTGAAAAACTGGATGTGATGGCCAAGGAAGTCATATTTACTTAAAAGAGGGCTTTGTGAAGGTGTGCAATGTTAGCCAGCTGAGATGGTTTCCTGATATATCTGACTTGTCAATCCCAGGGTTTGAAATTAACACCCCCCAACCCGTGGCGGGTAACACTGTCAAATCACTAGCCAATTTGGCGGGTTACTTTGCATAAGGTTATGTTCAATCATTAATTTCTTGGGGAAGTTCATGCAAGCCAAATCTGTGCAGGTTTAGCGCAAATACTGAACTCGTGAGACATCATGACATTATCGAGTATATTGCAAAAACAAAACAAAACGCACCTACAGAGCAAGGGCGGATCTAGAAAATAATTTTTAGGGTGGCAAAGGGGTGGCAACACCACAGTAAGCCCCCATGCATAGCTTTTGGGGATTTATGGTCTGACATACACAGTTGTGTTCACAAATATTGTATTACCATTAAGTAATCATCTATACTGTTTAAAATGAAAAATAAATAACATTAATATCCATCATTGCACCAAGTCAATACACAATATAAAAAACTTCAACAGGTTATAAATGTTTCTGAGCTTGTATCACTAAAGAAGACGTGCGGTTCTATTAAAATTACATAGGTTACTTAGATGGTATAATCATGTTTAGTGCAAGTTTAAGAGCAACAAACACTTTTGAATTTCCTGACATTAGAAAGAAATACAATAATATCAAAGCACTGAAACTGGATCAGTTTTGAAAACAATGTTTGATTTTCTGTTTTTAACAGAGGTGGGAATGTCTGTAATCACCAGAACAAACTCTATCAACCATATACTCTAGCAACACCCCAGCAACTGCATAGCTAGAGCCTAGCAACCACACAGAATATCCTAGCAACCAACTAGCAACACTTTAGCAAACATCTAGAACATCTAACTGACCAAACCATTTACGATTTTTAAGCCAGCATACATTTGTCTTTCAAATTTTCAATCTAGTTATTACAGTTTTTCTTACAGGTTTTTTGCACTGCTTACACACATTTAAAACTTTGCCTCTTTTTGTTTTTTTTTTTCAAACTTTAGACACAAATCAAGAATTGCAAATGCAAAGCCTCACATCACTGGCAAATGAAGCACTGCATTTCACTTCACAAACACATCTCAAAAGCAACATTTGCAACACTCTTAGCCAGACATTTATTCCGTTAGATTTTTGTGTGTTGACATAGATAATTGGGTGTTGTGTTTTTGCAAAAAGTGTTTATTATGAACTTGCAAACGGGAGTCAAGGGCCGAGAATTAGTGTATGGTTTTGCAGATTTGGTGTGTGGTTCTGGTGTTTGTGTCAATTTTCAGATATTGTGTGACATTAAAGATTTGTGTGTAAGCAGTTGAAAAACTGTAAATGCTTACACAATTTAATACACAGATGACTTTCCTGCCCAGTGAACACTGAGATCAATAAACTGTAACAAAAACTCTTACTAGGATTCAGGAATTATTTTTGCAGCTCAATGTCTATTACAGTATACATAAATTAGATTACAGATACAGATGTATAATTCAGCAATTATAACTTATGGGAAAAAATCATTTTCATTGTACTACTGTAAAGTAATCTTGCAGTAAATAAAAAACACTAGATAAGTTCACATACTTAATTGTATTGTATGAACTTGGCTTGCACCACAATACAGTACAGTAAAAAATTACATTAAAAAAAGTACATTTAGCATCCTCTGCACATTCTGCCAAATTTCATTACAGTATACAATACTATAGCAGTTTCTTGGTCTCCTGACAAGACTAGCTATATCTCTAGGCAGTCATTCTCAGTTCTGCAAAAATGCAGTACACATAAAAAATGGTTACAAATAAAATTTGACAGTCACATGCTTGAAGGTGTACAACATGTGCTACAGTTTACTGTGCATATGGAATAATGAAATTTCCATTATCTAATGTAGGGTGATATCAGGTAAATTGGGCCACTTTTTGGTTAATCGCTTGGGGCACTAACAAAAAACCCATGTATGACATTTAACTGTGTTCTTATGATTAATAATGACTGTTTTTAATATTTTTGTGTTGAATTGCTGCAATAAAATATAATTGTTCGGGCCATACAGGTTTTGAAACATTAGCTGCCCCACATTTTTTGAGATAGCAGTGTTCAGGTAAAATGGGCCGGCTGATCAGCAAAAATGGGCCAGTCAAACTGCAAAGTTAAATAAAGACATTTCTGATAAAACACATTTAATTATATTTAATTTTATAATGTAACAGTGTAACATTGTATTTCAATTACATTAGAACATCAATTTGAATTACATTAAATCATCAATTTCAATCAATTTCATCAATAAAACAAATTTCATTAAAAAAAATTAACAATAGCAAGTAGTGTTATGGCAACAGTTTAAAATTAACAGCCAATGACTGTAAAGAATTTCGAAGAGAAGAGATAAGACACTCAAACCTTTCAATCAATTTCATCAATAAAACAAATTTCATGAAAAATGTAACAATAACCTGAACAACTAGTGTGTGTGCGTGCGTGCGAGCGATCTGGAGTCTTGACAAACAAAGCCGTCGTCATCAAAAATGACATTCTAGCGCTCATGAAACAAGGCACTAGTGCTCACAGCACACCCAGTCCTCAGTAGCCTTTGGATCACTGGGGTCGCCGTAGAGCAGGGATGGGCAACTTTGATAGTGACAAGGGCCAGCATTTTTTCTCCTTATACCAAGGGGCCAGATTTCTAATCCACGTCCACACACATTTTACACCATCTTACTCAATTCCCTTTTTATTGAAGGAAATTAAAGTATAACTTACTGTATGTCATTTGTTTTTAAAGATTTTATTAAATATAAAACTTATGCAGTTAGGCTAATTCAGAAGGAAAACTTTGTTGTCAGTGGACAGAAATATTACCCTGACTTTCAATTGCATTGTCTGTAAATTTGCAACAAACAAATATACAGAGGTCCTTTTTTTATTAGTAGCCTACAGAACATTCTCAAAACAACCTAAAAGGACAGTTAAAAAGGGCTTAATTAAAAAAAATTGTATTCTAAATGGTACCATAAAATAACCTGGTATCTGCAGGATTTTTCAAATCAAATTTAAAACCTTTAAAGACCTTTTCAAGATCTGCACTTCACATTTCAGCCTTTAAACAATTTTTAAGAAAAGGAATGAGTCAAAAGTATCAATTAACAAGGTACAACCCTCCTTTCTCTCCAAGAACTGTACTCGTCCAGAGTGCGCAAAAGGGCTGGCAGAATCACTCTGGACCCCTCACATCCATCACACTCCCTCTTTGAACTGTTGCCATCGACGCTACAGAGCACTGAGCACCAAAACAGCCAGACACAAGAAAATTTTTCCCCCCAGCAATCCCTCTCACGAACCCTTGACAATAACCTGCAACACCCACTATTTATTCACTCATCCACTTTTTATCTAACACATCAACTCACTACACCTCATTTGCCCATAATAACCAGTACCTGTAAACATACAAAAAACTGATCTATTTGTAAGATACCTGCACACACAAGTGTCAATAATAATTTTATTTCCTTATTGACTTTTTTTACTAGTTTTATTTGGATTAGCTGTGTTTTTTGTTCTGTCCCTGTCATTCTGTTACACTGTGGAGCTTCTGTCACTAAAACAAGTTCCTCGTTTGTGTAAACATACCTGGCAATAAAGCCATTCTGATTCTGATTATTCTATTAATTTAAACAATTATTATCAAATTAAATAACATAAATATATCTTAGTGTCTTAATTGTTTAGATTTTTATAATGCATTAGCTTTTTGTTGATCCACTGGTTCACATTTAAAAATATGTAGCAAAAATAGCAGATGGGCTTTTTGAAGAAGCTAATTCGTTCTCTGCTAGCAGGTTTCACTTTTGGGTTTTCCCGGTAACGGCAGTACACAAAGCTGACCTGCAGCGCTCAAGTTAATTCAGTGAAATCGTAGCCTTTTGAAGTTTAATCGTCATATTAATCCATATAGCAATTCTTGTCTTTCCGTCCCCAATCCCTCTTATAATTTAGACTTTTTTGTAACATTTACGAGTTTCTTGCATGCCTAAATGTAAACAATTTTTTTTTTTTTTTAAAAACTTTTTTTGAAAGGCGTTTTAAGGACCCGCGGAACGCTAATAAGAACATTTAGTGCAAACATTTCTGTCATGCATTTGGCAAAAAGCTTTTGTTGACTATGAATTTCACCTTTGAAATTTGAGGCAAGTGCGACTCTGGCGTCCCCGTTGTTTGTGAGCAGTGGTGTGATGGCGATTTAAATAAAATACAGATTTCCAAACATATGGGTATCCCCTTGAACTTGGTAAAAAGATCATCTGTTTACCATCTTGACTTGAAAATACTGTTTTCATGGTCAGTTTTTCATTTATTATTTGCTAATGTTAGTGAATGTTTACATTACAGTGCACGTCCTACTACGCTGAAATTAAAAGGGGAGCGGCTGGAAACTAGCGACCTCTCCTGGTGGGACTTGCTTAACGTGACTTGCTTTTCAAATGTTTTAAAATTGATCATCCGAGTCTAATATGATCCAGCGGGCCGTACTAAAAGACACTGCGGGCCTTATACGTAAAGGGAATGGCAAAGCTTGCAGGGATTTTTCTCTTCTCTGTGGTTCTTTTACCTTGCTTTTTTCAACTTGGTTGCTTTCCCTTCTGTTGCTTTTTTGTCTTTGTGTTTATGTTATTCAAGGTGTTCCTGACTCATGAGAAGATAAGAAGGTGGCTTGGCTCTTTTTCTCATGGGCCTCTTTCGTTTTGGCTACTTTACTTCAATACCTATCACTTATCAAAATGTCTCTTTCACCCTTTCTCTTTTCAGTGAGTTTGTGCCATGTGTTCACAACTATGTTTGCGTGTACACATACACATGCCTCACTAACATGCACACACAAACATAGTTGAGCACACATAAACACACATCACAATCAAACACATTTAGAAGGTAAAACGTGAAAAAAGTATGTCACAAATGCAATAATACAATATATTAATATAAAAAATATTTTTTTAATAAAAGAACCACCAGAATTCTGCTTAAAGGGGTCATATGATGTTGCAAAAAATAACATTATTTTGTGTATTTGGTGAAATGAAATGTTTTTATGTGGTTTAAAGTTCAAAAACATTATTTTCCACATACTGTACATTATTGTTGTTCCTCTATGCCCCGCCTTTCTGAAACGTGTTCGATTTTTACAAAGCTCATCGGTCATGAAAACGCGAGGTGTGCTGTGATTGGCCAGCTACCATGCTTTATGATTGGCCGAATACCTCAAGTGTGTGATGGAAATGTTACTCCCCTTACCATACTGTGATGATGCCCAGTCAGTCCGGAGCATGATTCAAAAACATTAAAACCCATTATAATGAGGCATTTGTTGCATCCAGTGGGGGACATAATTATGGATTATAATAACTTATACTGTCTTTTTACGCGTTTGCGTTGCATCACATAAAACCATGTCTTCATTTGTGATCGGAGAAACGACAAACAACAAGCGCTCTACACTGCCCAAAACTCGCATTTGAATCGTCAGTGGCAAATTCTTTATTTATAAAAACGTACTTACAGTGTTTGAGTCAGAACAGCCGGTATTGTAGTTTACTCTACCAGGATCAGGAAATGTCCTCCATAAAATTTGCTGAACACATCTGAATATTTGGGTTTGAAGTGTTCTGGAACAGTGTTGTAAACAACTTAACCACTGATTACTAGTCATGTCCTCTTTTGGAAGGCCAAAAAAAAAGTAGTTTCACTTTCACAACGAAAACGCGTCACACACGGCGGCCTTGAGTGAGGAACGGCCGGCAGGCTGAGTGAGCGGAGGATCCACAGCGTAAAAACAACAAAACTACAGCGAGAATAAAAGTTACGCCTTCTTTCTTTGCGTGAACATTTGGGCGGCGTTATGCAATGCTTCCCACATAGTGAGGTAGACATGTGGTGGCGTGTTAGCACAGGCCGTTTTAGGAGGGCGTGGACTAGTCTTAACTTTTTATAAAGAATATCTCTTGGATTTGAGACTTTAGTCTTTGCAAACTTTACAGATCTTCTTTATGCACCAGAGCTTGTAACACTCCAAAGAGAAAGTAAAAATTTAAATCGCATCATATGACCCCTTTAAACTCAACTCTGAAGGTGGCCCATTTTAATTGAAATTAGTGGCTCATTTTATCTTAACACATTCAGGTAAATTGGGCCAGTAACTAAAAATGCTTTTTTTTAAAAATAAAAATCTGGATTATTTAGCAAAATCAGCATTTTATCTCACAGAGGCCATCAAGACATAGGTTATGAATAATTATTTCTAATGTTCATTGTTTTTTATTTGATTTTAATCAACCGTATATTGAGAAGTAAGGATGGATATGTCAGGCCCTCATCTTTCTTTTTTTCTTGGCTCTGTCCACATGAGGGATTCCCCTCCCCCGGAGCACCCTCAGACCAAGAATCCATTGCTAAATGTCAAGTACTGTTATGCACACTTTTGAAATTCTTTGCAGTCATTGGCTGTTAACTTTTAAAGAGATTAGACACTCAAAGATAGATCCGGTAGATCCGCCCCTGCTACAGAGGCACGCATACGCAACGTGATGAAGTCTGGTAGTTAGACCAACACAGGCTTTAGTGCGCGGGGCATTTAGGCGTGCATCTTTCACTGCATGATTCTGTCTATTAAAATGCATTTAGAATTATATAATTCAAGATATGGGGCAGAAAATTTATATTTTTATATAATTTCATATAGTTAATATAACACGAAGAGTGCCGTTTTTTCTTTAAAAAAAATCAGCATGGTTACAAATGTGATACTGATTTTATGCAACAGTTCAATAAACAATAAGTTAATATCAAGAGACTTACGTTTTAGATAGCATATTGGCTGTTTTTGCGCTATTTCAGCGCTATTTCACCAACAAAAAACATTCCAAACACAGCCACAGTACTGTTTTGTGTCTTTGAGCAACATGATGGTGTTTCATTCCTGAATGATTCAACCGTTTAAATGATTTGGTTCAATAGCAATGACTCACTTATTTACAGTGACTTGCTGCCACCTATTGGCCGTTTTAATTTCACATTTAAAGTATCTTTCATTTTGTAAAAGGGGTCATATGACGTTGCTAAAATAACATTATTTTGTGTATTTGATGTAAAGAAATGTGTTTATGCGGTTTAAGGTAAAAAACATTATTTTCCATAGAATGTACCTTATTGTTTTTCAATCATTTGTTTCTCCTCTATGCCCCGTCTTATACTGTCGTTTTACGCGTTGCGTTGCATATCGTGCTGCGTAAACATAAAACCATGTCCTGCATTTGTGATTCTCTTTTTTTTGTGCGAAACACACAGCGACTCCATGACTGGCGGCGGCGGCGGCACATACTACAGTTAGAATAAAAAGTTTAGCCGTCCGTCTTTGCCTGAACAGTTTGGGCTTTATGCAAATCTTCCACATCGTGACGAACTGTGGGGCGTGTCAGAACGAGCCGTTTTAGGTTAGTGTGGTTGACTCTTAACTTTTATAAAGAATACTTCTTTGGATTTGAGACTTTAGTCTTTGCACCTTTACAGACCTTCTTTATGCACCAAGAAAAATTTAATCGCATCATATGACCCCTTTAAATAATTTCAAATATCAGTATTCAACATTTTATGTTTATTATATCAAAACATTATTTATGCATTTGGTTAACGGCAGGTTAATAAAGCTTCCATGGCCCTCCCCCCCCTAAAAAAAACAGCTTATTAAACATGTTAAATACATGCTACATGCCACTCATATGCAACTTCTCTTCCTGCAAAGATTAATTTGTATTGATACGATTTCATTTTGTTACTAAACCTAAATGGATTTTGTATACATATTGCCCACCTCCGGAAGCTTGTCCCTCCGCGCCGTAGAACAACAGGGGGAGGGACGGTTGGGAAGGAGGCTCAGGGAGGAGAACGGACACCCAGGATGGGCCGACAGACAAGTCCAGTAGGTTGTCGGGAGGGAGGATCCTGGAGGAGACAGGAGGGGCTTGAGCAGGAGGAGCCAAGCAGGAACCCCGGCCCACAGCATAATGGCGACCCAAGTGTAGCCGATGAGAGAATGGCTGGACAACTCTAGGGTCCGACCAACGGTCGCGGAAGCAGGTGTCGGAGGCGCCGAGGGGGAGATTTGAGAAAGCCGCTGATCCGAGCGATGGGAGGATCCGGAGTCCCCAAGGTTGCGCAGATGTCTCAGGTAACCTAAATGGAGTCAGGGATCGCAGAAGGCCATGGTGAAGCCGGGAGCATCAGATGACCCAGGGATCCCGAAGGGATTGGAAACCTTGACGATCCAAGGATGAAGTGACCGGGCTAGGCCGGATTATGGAGTCCCGAGGCGACTGATGGTTGACGACAGACCAAGGCGGAGCCGGAGAGATGGGGGAGCCCGGCAGAGCCAGTGGACAGATGGGTCACGGCGGAGATGAGGGAGCTAGGAGCCATCGTCAAGCTGCTGGGTCGACGGGCCGAGGCGGAGTCAGGGACTCAAAGGCTTGAGGCATAGGCCTATGATTCTCCAGCCATGTTTGACGTGGAGGATGCAGACCACGGAGCTCGCACCGTAATTGATGGTGGCTAGGGTGATCAAGGGGCTGCTAGACGACATCCAGTGAAGAGGCAGGAGTCGGGTGGGTGGCATGCATTTGGTGGAGCCTCCGGCTTTCATGGCTAAACTCTGGATCAGACTCCTACTCTGGGGGGGACAGGGAACTGGAGCCCCCCTCTGGCAGGACGTTGGAACAGGGGAGGACAGAGGCTCCGACCAAGGAGGGAGGAGAGGGTGCAGGTCGGCATATAAGTCAATAAGATCTCCTTCACTTCCATTCCCCAGACCAAATCAGCTCAACCATCTGCCCGTGTGCAGTGGGGCGGAGCTCCCTCTCCGCATCTCACTGCCTGTCAAGCTTGGTGGCGGCCATGGTACCGGCTCTCGCACCTGGCCTGATGGTAAACGCAGCTCTGGCACCGCGGTGATCCTCAGCTCTGTCGCTCCGTCGCGATGGCCTCGCGCACGGCGGGCCTTTCGAGCGTCTGTCATCGTGGCTTTTGGGGATCGTGGCCTTCGCAATTGCCTTGGGAGGATGGTTTTCTGGGCACTGGGTCAGGAGTGGAACTGGCAAGATTCTCCTGGGAAAGATGGGAAACAATAGCCTTTCTCGCTAGTGTCCACTCCACAACGGCGTTGAAATTCGCTCAAGGACCCTCCTTCCTCGGACGACAGCGCTCTCACGCGGTGTTCAAGACTGGCGTCGTAGAATGCACAGAGTGCGTTGTCCGGGTAGCTGGTGAGACTCGCGAGGACCAGAAACAGTCTGGTATGGCCCTCAAGCGATCTCTCCCCCTGCACAAGCAGGAGGAGGAGGTATCCAGGGCGGGTGAGGGGATCCATGTGGAACAACGGAAACAAAATGGAGGGGGAACATGCAGTAATACTGTATGTAGGTCGGGTCTTCTGTCACGATTCCTACTGTGAGGAGCGAGGAACGAGGAGACATGAACTAAACACCTAATAACCTCAGAGGGTTACACAGTGCAGCAGGAACACACACACGAGCACAACCTCCAAGACATATAAGACCCGACAAGAAAACATGGGGCAGACTACACTCTAAATACTATACTAAACGAGGGAATGACTACTAATAATGAGACAGCTAGGACAGAAACAGGAACGACCAAATGTGGGCACATGAGGGAGAAAACACACACAAAGCAGTTCCATAATCCTGACACTTTGCTACAAAAATCTCAAATATGTGCTGTCCATTCTAAACTTTCTATTCATTACAGCATCCTGAAAAACATATCAAAGTTTCCCTAAAATGTGAAGCAGCACAGCTGTTTTCAACATAATAATAAGAAATTTTTCTGAGCACCAAATCGCAGCATGTGACACTGAAGACTTGATTTCTTGCCAAATCATCAATCTGAAAGCTTGAATTAAATGTACTGGTTTATGTGTAGAGGAGGCTGGTCTTTCTTTGTTTTGTAATTGGTTTTAGAAATGTAACAACAGTGAGTCATTGCTCTGTCAACAACACTGTTGTTAGCAACAATTTGTTTTTCGTAGGGTTATGGGAAATAAATCAGTGACAGTGTTGGGCTCGTTACTCCAAAAATGTAATTTATTACTCGTTACTAGTTACTCCTTTCAAAAGTAATATTATTACTCTACTTATTACTATCTGGCAACAGTAATTAGTTACACTACAAGTTACATTACTTTTCCTTCATGCCCCACAGAAGTTGTAATTGTGTATCTTTCCCATAAAATTCTTCGAAAATTGTACTAACCATAGTCCTGACTCATCATTTGACCAAAATCTACATTGGATCAAAGTCATAAGTTTTTACAAACACTCAATGGTGACTGATAGTGACTTTTAAGTAAAAGTGTTGTATTAATTGTCATGTGTAGCTTGAAGCTAATTGTAGCTTTAATTTCTCGGTTACCCATATATGATTATATTTCATGAAGTATTTTATCAAAAGAAATCACATAATTTCTTAAGATATTTAATTATAGTAGTATCATTTATATCGGGATCAGAGGGATGTGGGTGGGCAAGCCATGTAATGCCAGAGTAAAGTAATACCACAACTTACACAAAAGTGCTCATGATCATCTTTTTTCCTGACAAAATCAATATAATGCAATATTTCCATCCCCTGAATATAAGCTTTTCCATATTCCAAGCTTTCCTGGTGCACTGGTGACTTCATGTGCATGTGCGAGTCGTGAAAATTATGAAAATAAATCTAGGAATTATTGGATTGTTGGATTTCAAATCAGTAGGGGTTGAGACATCAAAAGTATCTAGCTGTTTTATTGATGGTAACTGTAATATTTTTACTGAAATCTTATTAGTAATTATTTACACTACTAGTTACTGCAAAAAGTAATATTATTACAGTAACTAGTAACTGCCCAACACTGATCAGGGATAACAAATATTATAATTGAGTTCAGAGAACTTTAACCTTGCGTGTTGTGGCTTGGTTGAAGTAATTGTATTAACTCCCTTTTAAAGTTTGTTTTCCCTCTCTAGATGGTGAAATGTATTATATTTGAACATGCACACACCCAGGTTTTCTCCCAATATTAATATGATTGAATGTGAACCTGAGAGAGACGGTAAATGTTCTTACTTAAATTTAAGCCTCCAGTAGTCCACACCTATTGTTTCATAAGGCCTTAATTAGACTTGTTTCATTCATCTTGTGCTGTTTTTGATAATGAATGGCTTTGGTATATATTGAATTCCACTACAAATGGATTACAACCCTGGAGGATTTCATGAATGTCCACATCCTTAACACAACAAAGAAGCAGCTAGGGTGGTTGCGGGTAAACAACATAAAAATGACAAAACATCAAATCACATATTGTGAGACTTCTTAAAAAAAATAATGAAACCTTTATTAGGATAACAATCCATTGCTTCAAAACATTCAATTACAAAATTAAAATGGTTATGACATTACCAGATACATGAGAGGATGAAACGAAACTAGTCTAAAGACTGTAATGCTATACAATTGCAGGATTACTACACTATTTTTACACGTATTTTTTTTTTAATGCGTACTTGTTAAGTTGTAATTCCTGCTATGTAATAGAAAAAAAAACAGCTTTAAATGGAGATGACAATACAAAAGTATTGTAGCTATTTTTTGGTAGAACTGCTCAACTTTCTCAACAGGAATGGCAACATATTTGGATAACAGTAGTACAAATGTCAACAGTGTAAATATTGATAGGTGCTACACTACATCTTTAGTAAGTTTAAAAAACAGTGAATTAATATAATTCGTGTTGCTGAAGAAACACCTTTTTCCCTTAATGGAGGAATCTGGAGGATGTGTGAAGAAAAAAATCTGAATCATGCTGAAGGAAAAAAACAAAAATATCTGATCGAACAATTAAGAAAACTGTAATCTTGAAATTTGCAGCATTTTATGTTAAGTCCATTTGATGGTCTGCAAGACTACCAGAATCCCCTCTGAAAGAGAAGAGTGAGTCTTGTGTGGAACAAGACATATTTATTGAACTCAGAGACTAATAAGCAGATTTGATGTGTTTATGTGGATTTACTGTGCAGAGAGCTTATGGAGATCACGTAGATCACTCCTTGCTGGTGATGTCATTAAGTTTCAAAGACTCTTCCCTAGCTTTATTCTTATTGTCCCGTACTTCTCCCTCCACATGCCACCCCACCATCAGCTGGTACACAATCACACCAATAATGGATCCCAGGAAGGGGGCGAAGAATGGCACCAAAAACCAACACCCTCTGGTACTGTTGCAAACCAGAGGAGAAACACTTGTAAGTTTTTACTCACTGACAAATGCAGATCAGCTTGAGTTGGTTCATGATGTACCTAATTAATTAATGTTATGGGAATTAAATGTAAAGACTTACGTGAAGACTTCACTACCCCAACCAGCCATGGCAGTGAAAAGACGAGGCCCAAAATCCCTAGCTGGGTTGACTGCATAACCAGAATTGAAGCCCATGGAGAGTCCAATGATAAGGATACTGAATCCCACCGTGAAGGCTTCAAGACCTTGGGGGATTGGGTTGTTGTAGGGGTCCACAATGGCCAGGATGCAGACAATCAGAGATGCTGTGCCTATCACCTGTGAAGATGGTTATATTTTATAGATGTAAATATAAAGATAAGAAATATAATACATTTCTTATAAATTAAGATAAACATTGTGTTCAATCAAAAAAAAAATTCAGTTCTTCAGAGAAAAAAATTGCTTTTGCATGCACTTGCAAAAGCACTGAAACATAGTTTTGGGAAACAAATGCAAAGTTTCTAAAGGGAACACAAAAGTTTTCGTGGTTGAGAAGCAAAAGCGATATATATAAGATATAATTATTTATATATTATTATATTTTTTCTTCACAAGATATGCTATGCAAACCGTGCCCTGAAAATGAAAAACTTAAAAGATAAAATCTTATTATATGTCAGTTTTACTACTATATAAAACTATTTAATATTTACTAATACAAATGTTATATTTAAAGGCTCTGCGAAACAAAACTATATATCAGACCAACAAATGCCATTTCTCAGTTGCAAAGCATGGGTTTGTTGGTTTTAATGAGAGATTAGTTACAAGCTTGCAGTTACTGACCTGGTCAAAAAAGCCATTCAAGATGGTGAGATGTGGGCTTGGGTAAGTAGCAAAAATGCCAGCAGTGGCATTTTCCCCAGTTACGAGCAACT
Organism: Sinocyclocheilus anophthalmus; assembly: GCA_018155175.1. Lineage (NCBI taxonomy): Eukaryota > Metazoa > Chordata > Actinopteri > Cypriniformes > Cyprinidae > Sinocyclocheilus > Sinocyclocheilus anophthalmus. Next base: position 21,308 of record JADLZN010001834.1, on the reverse strand, counting down.
CGTTTTTTTCTCCAGCATAATCATACATTGCATCTAAAATATAAAAAAATTTAAAAAGTGTCAAAAAGAAGAAACATAATATACACCTTCGACAAGAAAGAGCATTAATATTACATAACATGTACCATGGTATTCAGCAAAGATGATTGCGGCACCAAAGAAGGCTCCAATTGTTTGGAACATGAAGTACACAGGGAACTTTCTCCATTTTTCTCTTCCCAAGAGGCAAAGAGCAAATGTAACTGCTGGATTTAAATGTCCGCCTAAAAAAAGAAAAAACAAGAACATATCCCATCAGTCATCCCATAAGATCATCCACAATGAATGTTTTATAAAAACTCAGTCCAACAGCTTAGGATGCAATTTTAGAGGAGTTTGCCAACCTGACACCTGGCCACAAACCAAGATTCCAAGGGTAGCAGCAAAACCAAAAGCAAGGTTTACAGAGAGAAAGCGACCATGACTTTGTCCACTTAGTATCATTTGGGCCACCGCACCACAGCCAAACATCTGTGAATGTTGTGAAATAAGAACATGCGTTAATCACTATTTGAAAAACCACACAATTTTTACGTGTGCCATTTATATCAGGGCTATGAAGAATCCAGGTGAAAAAAAATGCTTTTTTTTTTACTCATTTTACCAACTGAGAGTACTTTCACATCACTGTGAGTCACAAATTATACTTTAAACTAGTGGTGAAAATAGCAGGTTGCCGTTTCAAACTCTGCTAAAAATAAACTGAGTATTCCCTTTTTTTTCAAACACTACAAATCTATAGTGACTAACACAGAACATCTCAGACAGGTCATTACAAGTTGCTGTTCAGACTTGTGTCTAAAGTATCCATTGTAAAGGTCACCTCAGAGTGAACTGAAATACCTGTGGCATTGTACCGAATTATCAGGCTCACGCAACGGCTTTAACCAAAGTCATGTAATTGCCAGGCTACACTGAAGAGCTTTCATGACACTAAATCTCAGCAACAATGTCAACGCAATTCTAAAAAAGGCATCTCACAAAACCAATTTATGACCTAAGCATGGCCCTAAAAGTATCCTTTCGAATTCAGTAAAGACAGCTAAAAGCAAATACAAAATTTCCTTGGGTTATTCGATTTATTTCACTTTTCTGTGTAACCAAAGACCCATTGTTCTTGTTTCTGCTCTAGGAAGAACATCCGCTGATAAAGTCAATATCACAGCACTGACCTTCACAGACAAAGAGCATGTTCAAATTAGCTCGTACACCGAATACCTTTTTGCTGCTCAGCAAACATCACACCTGTTGAGTGATCCAGTTATCGCATGACCTCTCTATTTAAGTATAATCTCTGGTATAACCCATGCCACACACCTTAAAAACAAACGATAAGTGTACTTCTTGAAATGAGTTGTTTTTTCTAAAGTGCTTGTAAAATTGCATAATTCCTCTGCGAAGATTTTGTAGCAGCAGTTTGATGTCAAATTCCTCTTTAATAAGAGTCATATTTCATACCACTCCTGTAACTGTCATGTCACACCCCTGACTTCTTACGGCAGTGGTTTCTTTACTGTAGTCTGCCACGTGTGATGCATTTATCAGACATCCAGTTAAGTGCAATGTTCAAGAACATTTCCTTATAGCGATATCACTATGTAGAAAACTGTCAGGCATGTTTTTCTATTAGTCATTTTTCACCCTCGAGAAATATCAAAATATCTAAATATGACTGTATTCATTTCAGACCTAATATACAGATTTTACATGTTTAGAATAAGATCAAGTGGATTTCAAAATGAACCCTTGGTTTTGGTGAGGCAAATGCGCTCTGACAATATTGACTCGATGCCTTAAGGTGATTCATTAAACCTCAACATACGTGTGGATTGTGTCATCATAATAGATGTGATGAAACAAGTATTATCCATCGAAAGCTTTGGCACGCGCCTCTTTTCTGCTGCAAGTTGCATTATTATATGCTTATCTGCACTGTCACAGAGAAAATCGCCTCTAAATTAGGGAGGATGTTTCAGTAATTTTTTTCTGTTTATCATGTCAAGAGCATTTCTCACAAACAGGACAGACACTACCACTCTTCTTTCTTATCTATTTGCAAATGACTTCCTTTAAGCATAGTTCCTCAGGGTATAATCAACATTTATCAACAAAAGACCATGCAGGAGACTTCCTTCATTGGTTGTAAAGGTAAGTTTAAATTGTTTTTGAATGTTTTGTGCATACAATGAAAGCCAGTGAGATGCAAAATTACGCCACTGACTTTCATTGTATTTAAAAAAAGTTTATTTTGTGTTCCGCAGATGAAAGTCATATAGGTTTGAGAGACTTTTAAAATCATCAATTTGAACAGATGTTTGGATATTTCCTGAATTATTCCCTGGACTGAGAACCAACAGCAGGAAACTAAAACACACTGGTGTAAGATCTGTATTCCAGAATCCACACCAATGTGTGCACAATAATACAGATAGAATTACTAATTTGCACTAATCCTCCATTCACTTAATTGCTTGTGGAAAAGTGCATGACCAAAGTAAACAATACAGTCTGTCTTTGTCATCAATCTGAGTGAGAAGAAAAGCAAGAGTGCAATTATTTCTGAGTGCAACTGATGCTCTATACTGTAACTCTCATATGTGCAACATTACACTACAATACAAAATTTATTTCTGGCTTTTATTACAGATTATGAGAAACATAAACATGCTTTTTCAGACTATTTGACAAACTGCATTTGTATTAAGTTACACTGACCTCAGCTTTGATGCTGACAGTAATTAATTCTTGACTGAGGAGAAATACCCACCACCAGGATGAGAGTTCCCAAGCATTCAGCCAGTCCCTGGCGCAGTAGCTTGTTGCGGATCTGGAAAGTGCGTGCAAGCTTTTCGAGCATGGCCTTCTGCCAACCCATCTTTCAGCCAGGTCTGGATGTCTTCCTTTTGCCTGTGTGAAACAACCTGTATGTCCCTCAGAGATGTATGCTCATGTGAAGGCCAGTGCTCTGCTCTTATAGACATTATAGACCAGGACCAGCCCTTCATGCTTCTGCCTGCCCCCTTACACACTTCTTCCTTACACACACACACACACATGAACACTCACACCACATTATCTCCCTCGATCCCTCCCTGTATTATTCACGTATGAACTCACACCCCTTCACACTGCATTCCTGTCCTCTCTATAATAGAACAGGTTCGTTTTTTCCGTGTTTTTTTTTTTTTTTTTTTTTTTTTTTTTTTTATTTTTTTCTTTTTTATTTTTTTTTTTTATTTTTCTTGTTTGTTTCTTTTTTTTTTTTTTTTGTTTCTTATTTTTTTTTTTTTTTTTTATTTTTTTTTTTTCTTTTTTGTTTTGATTCCTTTGTGTTTTTTTTTTTGTTTTTTTTTTTTTAATTTTTTACCTTTTTTGTTTATTTTCTTTTTTGTGTTTTCATTTTATTTTTTCCTTTTTTTTTTTTTTTTCTTTTTTTTTTCTATTTTCTTTTCTCACTTTATCTCACATTCTTGTATTTTTGAAAACTGCTGAAACTCATTACATTGACTTTTATTCACAAAAGGGCCAGGGTGTGAAAATTTTAAGAAGTAGATTAAGCTAATCTCTAATGGCCAGTGGTTAGGAGAAGAGTTTTCATTTGAGTTGACATTGAAAATGCTAAGGCTTGGCTCCAGGAAATGGGCAGGGTCATTTGGATTAGTTGTATGTGATCATAAAATGTTACAACCATGCCTGATTAGGCACTAAATAAATCTAAATGCATAATTATATATATAGATATAATATTTACAATTTCAAGGGCAGAAAATATTCTGAAATAATTTAAACCGCAAAACAAGAGAACTGTTTTTTTAAGTCATTATTTTTTTTCCAGTTGCTTGTGACAGAGAATATTTACATCAACCCGTCAATCGAGATCGACTGGTAGATCTTTATCACTGTAAAGTTACCACTAGCTCCCACAATAACAGAAAAATAAGTATAAAACAAATACATAAAGCCTGATTAATGCTTAGGACTTCCTGAGCAGTGAAAAGTGATGCTGTGTATTGAGAATGGTATGGTATTAGAATTTTCTTTTTATTACGTTAATTTATAAAATGTTAATGGTAGTAGCCCTAACTTCAAAAGATTCAGTTAATAACGTTAAGCAATTTACTGTTAACAATGGCACTTTTTTATCTGCTCACACTGTTACAGTGTTGTTACAGTGTTTTCTTGGTTGCATCAATTTTAAAGTTTAAAACGAATGTAATGTAATTCAAATGCAATTCAAATTAGGGATGCAACGGTCGACCGGCCAGAAGTGGTTTCGTGGTCCAAACGCACGATCGACGTTTTTTATTTTTATTTTGACCGGTCTCTATACCGGAATTGCTCACATTTGCATTGCAGTCATTTCCCAAAATGTAATTTGTGTGGACCTATTATGAACAACGACTGAACCAACGGACACAAAACTGAACCTGGCAGAGCGAATACACTGTTCACAATGGGCGAAATATAGGAAGTAAAATATAAATATTGCATTGGGGGTTTATATGAATGCATCTCTAAGGGGAACTGACTGTCTTCAGATAAGTTTCAATGGCATTTTCTTTTCCACTTACCTCGGTATAAACTAGTAGTGTTTTGAAACGCAGCGCTGCTCTGTTTACAGCGGTAACCAAGGAAACGCTGTATCGCTGCGTTCCATAAACGCCTCCTGCTGTCAGAGAAGTGAGTTTGGGTCTCTTTCAGCCCCTGTTGTGTTGGATCGCCATTAAAAAGCACTTGTTGCTTCTAATTTCAAATGGCAACAGATATTTTTGTTTAAGGGCCAGTTTGCCTGTTATAGAGCAAATAAACAATAAATAAATGTGATAAATAAATACATACATACTGTACATACCAGCCTGGTCTCATTGTTTATAGGTAGGCATTAGTACGTAATGTTTACAAGCACAATTACATTTTTGTACGTTTGGCTGATGCTGAAACGTACAATTTGTACATATTACAATGTTGAAAGCATAAAATTACTACATATTTACAGCTAAAAACTTAACATAGTTATGTTAACATACCTACCTCCAAACCTAAACATATATTTTTATAGCAAATGTAAAATGATATAAAACGTAATAGACCGAAATATGCAGGGATGACAATTTTAATAACAGTATAGCATTAAAAATCCTTTTCCTGCTCCTACTTCAAAACCTAAGCATAACAATTTCTTAAAAATATGTACAGTAAAAACATGACAGACAGAACTGCAATCACAATAATTTATTTATTGCAAAAATGTCAAAAGCAGTACCAAAAGTAGTCCAACAGAAGAAGCGTTGCAATCGGAGTCCTCTCTGATGGAATGCGCTCAATGCACGTCACAGTTCCGGATTGGCTTATACCGGCTGAGAAACTTCCTGTTACACTGACCGCGAAATTCTAGTTCACTTGACTGACAGACAGACCGACAACAGGCAAACATGGCTCTCTTTTACACTCGCTGTCTTCAAGACCTACCTCGTCTGACTATTAATGATGTGGACAGACTTGTCAAAAAGTCATGCTCCACTCCCTCCAGCAAACGGGAAAAGGGATTTAAGATGTATATCGCCAGCTACATCGATAATTACGAGGGTAAGTCGTTACGTTGAAATGTTATTGTTGCAGCTAACGTTAGCGTTAATGTTAACTGAACGATTAGATGGCTAACGTTAAAGTTAGCTGTTTTGTTTGACTATGACTGACAGGCTTGTCAGCTAACTTTCGATTGTGAGTTTGTGTGAGTTTTATTTTATAGAGATACTGTCAAGATACTGTGTAAAAATGTAACATTACAGTCTCAAATTGTGTGTTCGTCGTCCTTCCTCACAGTGTCAATGAAAGACAAGGTGACAGGAGAGGTCAGCGTGAGGGCAGTCTGTCATAGATCCATGAAGAAAAGTGAAAAGCCACACGACTTGAGAGTAGGGTTATTGTTAGGGCAATGGTTAGGCAAGCTGATAAATTGCCTGTCAGCTTAATAAAAGTAACATTACCCAAGCAAAATAGGCCTGTATCATATTGTTAAAAATGTATACATTTTCATATTTTGTCTGTGAGCCTCAGAATACAGCATTATTTTTCTTGTTAATGCTTTATCTGTCAAGCAGTATCTCATCTAAGCTTCTATTTCTCCCTAGATGGTGTTAAAGCACTCAAAACCTGTTGTTTTGGTGAGCAGCCATTGTTCCTGTGTGGCGGGCTGTGCCTTATGCAATCATTTGGTTGCACTTCTTTATCAGACTGCCCATTATTCACAGCTAAACATTCCTGCTGTTCCCCCGGTGCACAGCTGCACAGACACCGAGCAGATCTGGCATAAACCAAGGACACTGATAAGTCATGTAACATGTGAACTGTACTATTACTGTGCATATTGTAGCTATTGTGATGCCATGTTGAATGTGTCTCTGATGTTAGGGTGTTAGACCAGGCCCAGTTGGAAAAATGGAGTTTCGCAAACCCAGAAATTCAACAACAGACTGTAAGGTGAGATTATCTTTACCTAGTGTCTCGGAGTGGTTTTTACATGTAACCCATTTTATGTATGTTGTGGCAGAAGTTTGGTGTAGTGATTTTTACTTTAATACAATTTTTTTTACTGGTAATATTTTTCAGAAGTTCTCTCTACAAGGCGCTAGATGGGGAACTGCCGGATCTTGCCATGTTGAGAGTATCAGAGGTGTACAAAGACTTTCCCCCTTCACTTGCACCCTTGGTAACAACAATGGGCATGTCAGCTGATGTCCCGTTAGTCCAGTCTGCTTTTGGAGCTGTCCAGGCAGGGAGCGTGCTGTCATTTCAGCATAAACCACCAGCAATGAGGGAAGTCATCAACATCCCATCTGCCCCTGCCTCACCCTCCCTTCCCATCCACAGCTACAGGCTCGAACCACCATCCTGTGCCTATGTTCTATCAGAGCAGGAACATCTGCACCTGAAGTCTCTGGAGGTGTCATTCAACACGGCCCACAGGATAGAAGCTGCAACACAAGGGCAGAGTTCGTGCCAGGAGTGGCATCGTTTGAGAAAGATGAGAGTGACATCTACTCGCTTCCACGAGGTATGCCATGTTCGTGAACATACATCTGCAGAGAATCTGGCTGAGAGAATTCTCAAGGGGACTGGTCAGACCACGAACATGAGGAGAGGTATTGATATGGAGCCACTCGCTGTTAAAGAGTATTGCACTCTTAAAAACGTGAACTGTGCACCCTGCGGGTTCATTGTACATCCTGATGCTCCATGGCTAGGTAGCTCTCCTGATGGAGTCAACTTTGATCCCTCTGGGAACCCACCATTTGGTCTCCTTGAGGTCAAATGCCCCAATATCCAGAGCTATGTGGACTGCCCCTATCTAAAAATGTCCGGTGGTGCTTTGAAACTCAGGAGGCAGCACAAGTACTACTGGCAAGTTCAAGGTCAGATGCTCTTGACAGGGCTAGAGTGGTGTGATTTTGTTGTTTGTGCTCAGGAAGACATGTTAGTCGAGCGAATTTATAAAGATCTTGATGTAATGCACACCATTAGAGACAGAGCAGATCATTTTTTCTTTTACCACTACATACAGAAGTGTTTGCATTAAGTCACTCCAATGGCCTTGGGCATAGTATCTTTCAATAAGTTTAATCAGTTTCAATCAGTTCATTAATCAGTTCAGTGAGTTCAGGTGTTATTGTTCATTTTTACAAATTTACAATGTTTGAACTGATCTATTGTTTATTTTTGCGAGTCTATACAGTATTCTAACTGATCTGTTGTTCGTGTTAGCAAGTCTATACAAAATGGAAATTGTTACTTAGTATACAGTACACATACTGTAATTGTTTTACTGTTACACTGTATACTGCTGTTGTTCAAAGATATTTTTATACTGTTACATAACTGTCAATGTAGACTAGCACACAATAGTACAGCTTTTCTTAAAGTGCCCATGGACCATCAAGTTACTGTTGATGGGCTCTGAAAGGGATTTTGTGTACGTATTTATTTGCATTAATAATTGCGAAGGAATGTTGTAGGTAACTATCATAATAAATGTAATTCATAAATATAACTTATAACATTCAAATAAATAGAAAAGGCACTTGAGAATACTGTATCTTAGTCTGGTCTTTCACCATAGTTGTAAATAAAGATTTGAGCAGGTGGCAGAAGATTGACAGAATTAGAACTGTGTTGCAATTGCAGGGTTAACTATGGCTGCTCCAACAAAGGAAGGAGGTCAAAAGTTGGATGGTAAAATTATTTTTTTAATGAACCAACTGGTCAAGAAGAATGTTAATTATCAGGTATCAGTAATGAAAGAATGTTGGTACGAACTATATGTGGTAAGTCAAAAGGCAAGCAAAAAAACATCAGGCCATCATATTAAGAAAATTAGACAGTTTGCAGAAAATATTTACAATATTTCAAACCATGCCTTGACAAGTGGTCCATTCTGATAGTTGACAGAATTATATGTGGCAAGTAAAAAAACATCCCAGATGAGACAAAAGTAACAAGCAAAAAAAATCTATTAGGCAATCATAGTAAGAAAATTAAGACAGTTTCCAGACCATATTTACAATATTTCAATGTGCAAAATAAAGACTTAGTACACAGACAAGAATGACACTGTAGACTCACTGGGCCCATGCCTTGACAAGTGGTCCATTCTGATAGTTAATGAGAAGACATGACACGGCAAACAGTTGATTAATGCTACCAGAAATGGACAAGGGGATGACTGCGTCAAACAACTTATGTTCCTTCACCCGCCGGATCAGGCGTTCAACATGCACCCTGAGCCTGGCCACAGACTGAGTGTGTCTCACCTCTCCGGCAGACATTTGTGTGCCCTTGGTCACAAAAGCAGGCCTGTGGATTTTGCATGGTACCAGGTTATCAATTAAGAAGCCCTTGTCCACCATTATGGCCATGTCAGGGTTAAGGACGTCAATGATCCCTGATTGCTTAAACAGCTCCCGGTCACTGATTGACCCCGCATACAGTCCAGAGACAAAAGTTACTGCACCATGAGGTGCCATTCCTATCAAAGCCTTGAAGGTGCAGTGAGATTTGTAGTTGGAAAAGACCTCACTCTGTAATAGCAGAAACTAAGGCGTTTGGCAGCGGAACTCGGTACAGTCCAGGATAACCTGGGTGTCTCGGAAATTCTCAAATTCCTCTGGCAGATAGGCCAGTACTCTCTCTTTCGGCAACCAAATTTGCACGGAACCTAAAAGAAAATAGAGGAAGTTTGCCCAAGTGGTTATGATGCGGCTCACTGTAGTTTGATGGACATGGAAGCGATGAGCCAGGTCTTTCTGCTTGAGGCCCAAAGCAAGGTGCATCATGAAGAGGAAGAATTCATCAATTGCAGGAAGTGCCCGAGTCTTCACATATAGCCCAGTCTCCCTGGTGACTTTGGAGCTGGTGACACGAATCATCCTGTGTGTTGAAGGTTCAATCTGTTCCCAGAAGGCCATCATGTGTTTATAGGTTGCAAATCTGCAAATAAATAAATTGTTTCTTTTAAAACATTTAAGGCATAACACATGGTACAATAATTAGGTAATTACTACAGTCTTAAACTGATTCTCAGATAATGAAACTACACTGACTTTGCACACGCCCACCCCTCAACACTCACACACACACACACATCACACTAATAAACTATATACTAGGCCTAATAAACTATAAAAAATATAAAAAAACACTTTACCAGTGTGCTAATTGCTTACATAAATAATAATCACAAAATGGTTTTACCTTGTGTAAAAGCGAATATCCTCATCAGACCCCGCAAATTTCTGGAGGCCAAAGCGGCTATTCACCTTGGCCTGCTCCAGCTGTTTCCGCAGATCTTCTATCTCTCTCTTCAACTCCTCATTTTCACATAGTGATAAGTCCAGAGCTGCAGGCTCCGGAACTGAACAATAATCATGACCGACTGTATGTCCACGATCAATTTCCATTTCGTTTTCCTCCATATCTGATTCCGGTAGCGGTGGTCGCTCTTGTCGTTCCCAAACACTTAACCTCGGCGGCTGCATTTGGCGTTCACGGTTCCACTCAAAAACTGAAGGGACAGCACCTTTTTTCAGACGCCTCCTACTTGTTCCTTCCACAAAATCATCTGGTTTGTTGAAATAAAGAAAAAATATGTATAATAAAACAAGAAAAAAAAGGAACATTAGTAAATAATTATAAAAACTGTGCATTAAAAAAAAGAAAAATATAATTAAATTTTTTTTTAAAAAATGTAATGCTTACCTGTGTGTTTCTGATTGGAAGTTGATACTTCTAATGTTACAATCCATTTTTTCTGATCTCTTTCCTTCACCGGAAAAGGAATGAAAACTAGCCAGGAGTGTAGCGTGAAGACACAGAGAAAGCGGGAAACTCAGGATCTGGACGCTGCTTCATTGCTTTTGACCGTCGGAAAACTGTCTTTCCAGGTATGGAGAAGATATAAGCGATTTAAACGGTATAAAATACGGACGTTTTCTTTTGTTTTGAGTAGGGGGGCGGACTCACACACAGCTGATGGTTCTATTAGTTAACATCAACCGGAAGCGCCGTGTCCATGGTATAAAGTATGAGCGGAAATACATCACAATTCTCGTTGCTTAGAGCCCATACACACCATTTTTCAAGTTCAAGTGCACCGATGTTAATCTACTCTCCTGTCTGGTTTGTTTGTCGGACGAAAAGGCAGATTTTTTGTTATGATTGGTCAGATCACCTGTCAATCAAACTCCTGGCAAAGGGTCAGTTGAAAATGAAAGGGACATATATTGCATTGTAACTGGACGAGTTACGTGTTTACTATGCCTCTGTCACAGAGGTTTTTAGATGACTTGCCGGGCCAATTAGGTTGGGTAGAATCTGTGATCTCTGACCCAGTTCGTTTGCTGGCTTCAATGGTTGAAATACGCTGTGTGGCTGAAATACTGGCAACTTGGGGAGTTGAAAAACTAAATTGGCAGTGGGAGGATCACACAGACAAAATCAGGCATTCTGACATGGAACACAGATCTATAACTGAATGTATTGTTTTCAGAGAAACAAGTATGTGAACTTGGCTTGTTGTAATATGTCTGCAAACATATTATAGTATTTTTATGCCTTAGTACAGTCCAAAAAAATGTGTATAGTATACTTTTTCCTTTATTTACCCGAAAGAATGAAAGTGAAATGTGACAACATGCCCCATAGGTGGGGCACGTTGTAACATGACCATATGACAGCTTAAAATGTTATCTGATCTAATAAAAAGCATACAAGACAAACTAAAATATTTGGTCAATAGAATACTGTAACTTTTTCATATAAAATAATGTGATTTTTAAATAATTAAAAAATATACTAGGCTTTAGAGTTTGACAGTGAACACAGCAAAACAGCTATACAGTATAGTTCAAAACAATGTGGATAAACAGATGTAGAAAATTCAGACTTGTAGAAAAACACAAAACTGATCACAACACTGTCAGACTCTGTTCCGTGTTTTTTGGTGTGTTTTGCTCCCAATGTATTTACTGTTGCCATTATTGTGGTGAGGCCAAGGCCGCTGGACGCCGTCCAGCCGTCCTGAGTTCGCAGCTGTAGTGGCCGGGCCGAGGGGCCGTCCCGCCATGGCTTCCCGAGTCGCCTGATCCGTCCTGGAGGTACTCCCTGTGTCCAGCCTGCCTGCTCCGCCATGGCTCCCCAAGCTTTCTGCTTCGCCATGGCCTCCTAGTCTGCCTGCTCCGCCATGGACTCCTAGTCTGCCTGCTCAGCCATGGCCCCCTGGACTGCCTGATCCGCCATGGCACCCTGGACTGCCTGATCCGCCATGGCACCCTGGACTGCCTGATCTGCCCTGGAGGTATTCCCCTTGTCCTAGTCCTGCACCAGCCTCCAAGGCGCACCTCGCCTCCCCTCCCCTCCCTGGTGGAATTGTTACAGCGCAGGAGTTATGTCAGACTCTGTTCCGTGTTTTGTGTGTGTTTTGCTCCCCATGTGTTTCCTTTTCCTTTGGTTCTTCCTGTTCCAGCCGTGTTAATTTAGTCTTATCATTTGTGCTCCTTTATAAGCCTGTCTCCAACGTCCATTCGTCGTCCTGTATTGTGAATGTCTATTTATGTCTACCTCATCTGCTACGTGTGTTTTCCTGGTTCCCTGGTTATAATTCAAATCTCCTCATTGATGTATTCCTCGTCTCCTCGTCCCTTCGCTCCGCACTCCCTCACAGTAGCAACGTGACAAACACACCCCTCCCTTCCTCCACACACAACTCTTAGAACAGGAGGCAAATAGACAAGCCAGATGGTTTTTCAGTATAATTTAAAAAAAAAAGGTCTTACTGTGAATTATATTGCTAATGTCATAGAAAAGCACAGTTCTAATAGCGGGGCACATTGTAACACAGTGTTACAACATGCCTCCTGCAAAACTGGGATTTAAACCTATAGTGTTTCCTGCTACTGTAGTGAGCTAAGTATGAAAGAACCATCTAAACTTAAATAACAGACTGAAGATTAAAATAATAGAACATTAAAACTATCATTTTAAATAAAGACTAAAATCTGAGATGAAATATCTTCAGTACGAAGTTTACTTTTGCTATGGTTAAATGTTTGGCGACATCTTGCAAAGACTTTTTTAATTTTGACAGTTTTTCTCTCTGATATATTTCTGTCTGATAAGAAAATACAGTAAATTTTGTCATGCTAGAATATGTGGAAACCTTTAAACCATGTGTTACAACTGTTTTAGGTTGTGCCTTGCTCACCCCTACATCTCAAATTCTTAGTGCAAATATATCAGTGTTCAGCTGGAGTAAACATGTTCATGCAGTGCAAATGGAATGGGATTGATGATAACTGAGACCATGACAATGGTTGTATGAGCAAGGTGATGCATGTATATTATGAAAAGGAGTGAGACAAAAACAAAAACTTTTTAGACATTTTGTGTGAGTAGGAATTAGATTTCTGGATATACAACTGGTTAAATATTGCCTGTCAAACAAGTAAACCTTTAAAATAGTGCCAGTGACACTGTTATATTTTGGACATTATCATCTTGGGTTCACGGAATTAGAATGCAAATGTAACAGTAGAAAAAGAAAATTAGAGATAGGTCTGTTTTAAATCAGATTTCATTGGATGTGAGGTTACTGTACCAGTTTTAAGATTCAATGGAACAGTGAGAATACTGATGTCAGATGTTGACAAAGATATCAGGTACACCAATTCTAGGAATACAGGTGTGAGCTAGATATAACTGACAGAATGATTTAGATTTCATAATAAATTCCTTGACAGAGGATGAGCTCAGGTGGGAGAACACTGACTTTTCAAGAAAAAGAAACTCACTCCCCACACCACCACAAAAACACCACACACACAAAACCTTGAAGTTCAGAATTGGTGGCGTGTTAGGTTGGGTGTTCGTGAGTTTGGTTTATTTTTGGCGGAGGTGGGGTGTGGTCTCCGTTTCTATTTTGAGTTGTGGCAATAGGTGGTGTTGACTTTCGGTGTGTAAGTAAACATAACTGTAAATGATTTGTTACATAAAGTCCCTTTGAAGAATGTTGTGTCAACTGACATTTTGTTTTACTTTTTTTTTATATATATATATAATTGCTTACACATAAGGCCCTTGAATTGTGCCCTTTCAGAAAGGAAATAACACCTGTTTTGGTAAGAAAGTCTTCTTAAATATTGGTTAACTAACCATGTCAATCATTAAAAGATTAACTAAATTTAGAAAGAAGGTAATTAGTAAAGAGAACAAACAAAGTTTGTAGTAAGGAAAACAAGTTGAATGTGTTATGTATATATAAAGACAGGAAACTGTGTGTTTAGCTTAGTTTAGTTTCACTGAGCATAAAGCATACTATGTGTCCTTGCTGAAACAGCCCAGACAACAGTGCAAAACTTGTTGCAGCAGGAATCCGGATGAGGTATGTAGCAATTAGCTCAAAAGGGAATGTATATTAACTAATTACAATAATTTGAGTAATTACAATTATTTATATCAGCGGCCAGTAGAAGAATTAAATTGCCCTCAACTAATCTGTTCGCCCAGTGAACATTCAGTGTAAGTTCAACTCTAGGAAAGGATATTTTCGTGGCCACAGAAAATACTTTCATACAGTATTAATGGCATTAGCAAAAGGGGCCCCCCCCCCCTGTCGCAAGGATCAAAATCGTAAAGGGCCATTAATTTGCAAGGCAGAATTAGAACTGTGGATTTGTGCACAAGAGTTTTATAAACTACACACAAACACAAATTAGTCTAACAAACAAACAAACAATCACTCATACATGGGAAAGGGCAAAGGAGGCTTGATGGATGAAACCATCAGGAAAAAAAACGAGAATGAAGCTATGAAAATGAGTCAGAGCCACCTGAGTGAAACCATCAGCGCCGTTTTAGAACGGGGTCTACAGCTTATACTAAACCTCTGTTTCGTCTAGTTAAATGTACGATACTTGCATTGCCTTGGCCTGGAACGAGCGTACGGATGCAGTCTCGGATGAAAGTCTTGATGGTTTGTAGGTTCGGTGGTGTAGGAGTTGCGATCACCTTCTTCCGTGTTTGAAGAGTGATGAACTCCAAATATGTGTTATTCTGACTCTGTGGTGGTCGGGAGAATTTTCTTCCAGATGAAGATGATGAAGAGCTAAGAGATACATCAGCTGAGATCCAAGGATCGTTGGTGAACGTAAAGACAAGGCCGAAGCCTGGTGCAGACTTAAGGGTTGCAGAAGCGTTCTAGCTCACATCCTCATCTTCTCAGAATCTAACAGAACTGCAGACTGAAGGCGGGTCACTGATGTGAGGCCTTTATCTTCTATCGAGGTCACTCCTCTGGGATTTGAGTGAGCCAATGAGGAATGGTACCTTTCGGAGGGAAATTTTACGACTCTTTGTCTCAGAACATGGTATTTTGCATATGTAATTTGATTGGGTGTTGATGCAAAAACTACTAAAGATTCTTACAACACTAATATTGTTACGGGGCTGACAAGATATGCGATATGCGGATCCATGTGCAAGCTTTTTTAGGCAGAGAGGTCAGAAACACAGGCAGGTTCGAACAATGGCAAACAGGTATATGGAGGGCAAAAACACAAGAATAGTCCTAGAGCTAGCGTAGGTCAACGATCGGCGAACAGAATCAAAATGGCGAGACTAGAGGGATAAATCCAGGTAGACAGGCAAAGATCAGAACCGAGAAAAATGACAAGGCAAGGCGCAAGACTAGGCTAGGCTAGGAAGCTAAAGAGGGGCTCTGTAGAGTAGCTATCACTGCTGGCGAAAAGTGCATACAATACTCGGCGTTATAAGGAGTGAGATGGAGCTGTTAAATAATGGGATGATATGAAAACCGCTGGTGCAATCAGTGCTGTGGCAACAGTGTGCAATGACTGATGGTTGTAGTCCGGAGGGTGATATGAACAGTGTGTAGTAGCGAGAGTCAATGAAAATGGAAAGGGTGACATTTGATGGCTAGCAGACGGAAGTTCATGGACCGGATACGTAACAAATATTGCCTATGTACCAACATATAATATACACTCTCGTTTAGATCATCAGAAGACGAATTCATAGATACTAAACATGGTATAGTTAAGATTACATGAATGAGTGGTTCTATCATAAACATGCATAAAACAGTATACAATACAAAAGACCATATACAAAAAGATAGTAATCATACACAATGACCTGGGGCTATGCATGATAGGAAGGTCATAGAAAAATCTGTCTATGAATTAATGAAAGAAGTCATTTCCTATAGCAGTATGTGTCTGTTTTAGAGAGAATTGAGTAGGGGGGAAGATTCCCTCTACATACTTTTAGGTCGTAAAGTTAATCTGATCTGGCTGAGGTGTCCTGGTTGCCATGGTAACCAGGGGCCTGGTGTGGTTCACAGACATCCTGGCACCCAGTATGTTTATTGGGTGAGGGGTCTGTGACTATTTGTTAATCTAATGAATAATTGATTTGTTAAATCTAATGAAAAATTATGTGTCTGATTGGTCCAAATGCTACAGGTAATTAGAGAATTCGGTAACACTTTAGATTACAACCTGCAATGTACTGCGTAAGTTAACAGAATTTACAGCGTAACTTTTTTGTAATTACAGTGTACCTATTCAGTACCTCCGCTCCGTGTATAAGGTAACAATATGTGAAGTTTGGGGAATAAAGTTATATTTGTAAAATTACAAATTATTTCTACTTTAAGTATTCTGAAACTAAGGGGTACCTATTCTAATATTACAGGGTATGTATGACCTCTTATATTTGCAAGTGATTAAGCAAAAACATACACTGTGTACTTTTTTATAGCCTACACATATAAAACATGCTGGTAATTGTTTCAATCCAAACGCTCGGTTGAGACTGTTGGGTTAGGAAGCTGGCTTGATTTTACCCAATTTGGGTTGATATCAGTAATTACCCGACGTTGCTGGGTTATGAATATGGAGGACGTGAATGAGAGCATGCAGCAAGTCATTTGAGTTCAAACGTGAACAGTTCTGTGTGTGCGACGAAATCAGTGACTGCGGCACTTAAGACAAGAGCATGTGTGGAAAATAGGAGAAAACTATTCGAAGCGCAGACGAGGGACAACTTTGGAACTGTCTGGAGTGTGTTCCTTTAAAGCTGCAGCAGTGAATGTGGTGAGCGCGAACTTGAAACAGCTGGAATGGCGCATGAGACGAGTCTATCCGTGTTTGTGGCGCTCATGACAGGTATATGTGTAGAAAATACAAGAAAACTAATCGACACGAAGAGGAGAGATTTTTGAAACTGACTGGAATGTGTTCTTTTAAAACTGGAGGGTTTTGTCCGAGTATGTTCTCGAGCAGCAACTGATGAGCGGTAAAACCGGGAACTGAAATAAGTTAGTCAAAATGGTGCTTGAGGACATGGATCAAAACGGTAAATCAAAGACAGTAAAATCCTGTCAGTTCGTTACTAGTTAATCAACTAACGTTAGTCATTAAGTCAGTGGGTGAAAAACATGAACAAATTGAACAAAATCTATCCTTAAACAAGCTTTTAAAAAGAATTTGGTTTAACTGTATAATCTGTATAAGTATGGAATTCCTTTGCTTTTTTTTCTGAACTGGTGTAATACATTTAAATCTTTTATTAGGCTATCTGTTGCCAGTGTTGTTACTGTTGTCATATTGTCTGTGATTTTAATTTTAAAACCCATTTTGGGCTAATTTAACCCAGCAGTAGGCCTATAGTAAAGTGCAAACAATATTTGAATTAAATAAAACAATCCACCATGTTTATTGATACATTACCAGATATATAATGTATGTATGTATGACCTACTGTATAAACAATAGTTTCAGAGCAATTTGTTGTAGCCACTTACCCTGTAACTACATGGGGGAACAAAGCACCACTTTAATTTACAGTCCGCAAATGTTGTATTTACCCTGTAACTACATGGAACAATGGGGGAACAAAGGACCACTTTAATTTACAGCCCGCAGATGTTGTATTTACACTGTAACTACATGGAACAAGAAAGGAACAAGTTTGACTTAAACACAGAACAAGTGTATATTTGCACAGTAATTACAGAGAAAAATATTGCACTAGTTTTAATTTAATCGTTCGATGGCCAAATTAAACCCTCTAAATTTTTTTTGCTATAAAAACACCACAGTATACATCCACTGAATTACAAATGTTGTATCATGTTTTTTTCTGCGAACAGCTGGAAAGAGGTAAACTTGTTTTAAGCTGCATTGAACCTTGATGGTATATCATGCAAAGTTATTTGGTGATAATGGTGTTGTGAAGCTGCTGAAATCGACGGATAAGCTTTCATAAGGTAAGTAGACTCATGAATTATAAATCATAGCAGAAAATCATTTAACTAATTTCACTAGATGTCCAATTTTGTTGTTCAGTAATCTCCATCATATCCATCCTTTAATAATAGAATGTGTACCCCATGGATAAAAAATACCTATACGCCTATAATAAAATACCAATATAAAATTATAAAAAGTATATATCGTCTTTCTAAATCATTCCCAAACATAAGATTGTTGTTCAGGCCATACATACCACGTAATATTAGACTAAGTACCTCTTAGTTTCAAAATACTTACAGTATAAATTATTTGTAATTTTACAGGGGGTACCTTTAGCTCCTAAACTTGCTTTTTTCGTATACTCCAACGGAGGGGTACTGAATAGGTACACTATAATTACAGAAACGTACACCGTAAATTCAGTATACTTACACAGTTCTTTGCAGGTTGCATATCTGGATGTTACCCCGAGCTTATAACCAAGGAAACACATTGCGTACCTTAATACCTACATTATGGTCTTTATGGTACACTATCAGAAGCAACGTAACCGTAAACTTCCGTATACTTCATAGTTCTTGGCGGGGTTGTATAATCTAGAGCGTCTACCCGCGACTTCAAGGAGAACCTCACCACCTCAGTATAGACACGAGCAGTAGTCTCATGTCATGTATCAATAATGTAATCAATGTTTGCAGTATTGTAAGGTAGAAATAAATAACTGATAACTTCTGAGTCATAATTCAAGTGTTTGTAGAATTATGACTCAGAAGTTATCAGTTATTTGTTTAACATTAATTTAAATTTGGGACATTGCTTAGTCTCTCCTTATTATTAAAACACATTTTCATCTAGTGCAGGGATTTTTATAACTTTACAGACCCAAGGACGACCCATCTTAACTCCGTCAACTTTTCAGAAAATGCCATATAAATTTCAAACAATTTTCAGACTTTTTTATAATACAAAATTAGGAGATTTATTCAAACACATATTAAATAATTAAGAGAAAAATAAAATGCATTTATAGTGTAGTGCATATTTAATAATTTTTGGCAACATGTTCTTTTGCAGAGTTCCTTTAAAGAACAGGCTATTGACACTGAATGACTTTACCGAGGTACATGTAAAGTCATATTGCTCACAAGCCGTTTTATTAACTTCATACCGAAGATATGGGGTGATTACATGAAAGATGATACATTGCAATAAGTTGAACTGTATCCTTCAACCTACCTTCTGATGTTCAGAAATTGTGCTGATATAGAGAAAAACTCCCTTTAGAGTAGACTTTGTGCTTTGCAACTTACAGATTTTTTTCATGCACAAAGAGCTACAATACACTTTAAAAGAAGTTGAAATTGCAAAAAAAGTACAACTGGGCCCCTTTTAACTAAATATTCATAGATTACATAAGGATAGGTAAACATTTGACAGTCAGTAAATTATTCACATGTAAATGATTTATGTTTAAGATTCTATCAATACTTCAATATTTATTTATTTTTTATATCTGCAAATGCATTTTATGTATGTGTGGTAGAACCATGTTTTACATAAATGCATACAAATATTCATGAGATCACGTTGTGATCACAATCATGTTTCTCCACAAATAGTTCATGGAGACGTCTGCCTCAAAATGCATAAGCATGTCAGTTAGAAACTTTTTACATTTATAGAACATACATCCTGCATATATTCTCCCAAACTGCCTCCACAGACCACTGGTAGAAAGAGTTCTGTTTTTTTTTTTGTGGAACTATATGAGACAAATGACTGGAAGTTATTGTTATACTACGTTTTTAGCTATACATAGCTGATCCAGACATCATAAAATTTTTCATTCATATTTTATGTGTGTATGTTGATATGTTCATTGCTTCTGTTGAAGTCTGGTGAATCATTCAATTTTAAAAGCCTGTTTTTGGTACTGTTAGAAAACACCCTCTGTCTTGTTAAGAGAATGTTCCAGATATGCCTCACCCCTCCTTTTTTTCTCCCTCTCTCTCACTCTTCTATATACAACGCATTCTCTCTGAATCCCCCCTTCTGTATCCATCTCTCTCTCTTGATATTATGTTTTAAATATCTCTTACTCATATGAGAGGTATGCATGCTTAAATATATACATTAGCTTCTCTTGATTTAAAGGCCAAATTAATTACATGAATGTTAGGACTACAAGGGTAAAAGAGTTCGTGAGGAACTCTGAAGACAGTTCAGCATTCTTCGCAAAAGTCTAATCCTAATATGCCATGTTTTTATGTACAGTGGCTATTTTATAGAAAACACATGTTCTGGCCAAAGATATATGTGTAGGTATGTTTAAAAAAAAATGTTTTACCATGAACATGAGTACCACTGATATATTATAACATATGTAAATCAATAGGCCTGAAACACATGACCATATTCATTACTGAATCATTAATATGTATAAAATTAGTTGGGGTTGGTAAGATTTTTAATTTTTTGAAAGAATTCTCTCTCATCAAGGCTGTATTTAGTTGATCAAAATTACAGTAATAGTATATCTCAAACTTATATAACATATTGTTTTTTTCTATTTTAATACATTTTAATTGTATTATTTATTCATGTGATGGTAACGCTGAATTTCCAGCAACTGTTACTCCAGTATTTGGTGTTTAAAAAAACATTTCTAATTATTATCAATGATGAAAACAGTTGTGTTGCCCTATCGGTATTCTTTTATGAATAGAAAGTTCAAATGAACAGCTTTTATTTGAAATAGAAATTTTTTGTACCAGTGTAAATGTATTTACGCTCAATTTTGAGCAATGTAATGCATCCTTATGATAAACAATGAAATTTCTTTAAAAAATATCCTTTTCTGACTTTTGAACAGTAGTGTCAATATAAAATATTAGAAAAAAAATATTAAATTAAATAACAGACAATATTATCAAAGTTTTATTTTTTAACTAATCTGACTAATGATTTAATGTGTAACTATAACAGAATACAGAGCTGTTGGTAACATTTTACATCAAGTACATTATGTATCATAAACATAATTACAGTATTTATTAATGCAAAATATTAAAATTCTGTCTGATAACTGATCACTGGCCAATATTAGGATTCTTCAATACTATGCTGGCTGTATAATTCTATTGTCACGTCTTCATATCTGACTGTGTGTGAACACAACTGTATTTAGCACTCTGACAACCATTTCTTGCTGCAATGTGCCTAGCAATTCCCTTTTGAGAAACCATGAACTGTGATTTGCATGGAAGGGCAAGAGTTCAGTTACATGATGTGCAAGGTTGGAAGAAAAGCTTCACACTATCTAAACAAACATGAAAGCACCAAAACCTCTAGAGAACTGCTTTCATACTTGAGCTTCAATTGAATAATGGTGTATAAGAGTGTTTTTCCTCACCTGGCCATTGACTTCACCTTTCCACCATCCAT